>DWJK01000141.1:0-27619 GCA_018248815.1 Croniades pieria auraria
ATAACAGGCATACTCGATAGTCCACTTTACGTACAGTCGCATAATATGATCATATCGTAAGTTAAATGGCAGAACTGGCGAATTATTTACAATTGGGCTGAAAATTAAGAAGGGCGTATTACAGCGTCGCGAGTTTTTTATTAAATAGAACAGAATGTAATTATTTATTTGCCTTAAAGCACACAGGCTAGTTAACGTATAAAAAAGTTAATAAAATACTTCAAATTACATTGTTATGTTGATTACGCTGAAAACATTATAAAACAATAAAAAAAAACACAAGTAATGTAAATAGCCGGATTAACTTTTCGTAATTTACCTACTTTATAGTTATTTTTATGTCGATTACTAACACTTTAACCGTATAACGGTTTAGGCATACATGACATTTTAAGGACAGTCGTTGAACACTCGGCGGACAACATATCTATGATCTGCAATGTGGTTCGTACTCATTATCAATCATAACCACACTCGTCGAGGTGTGAAGGCCGTTACATCAAAATTTTTTTAGCAGAACCGAAACTGAGTACCTACACACCAAGTAAATACACAACAAAATAGTTTTTCGCTCCAACTCCATTTTGAAGCTCTGTAATTGGTGGCTCCCAGTGTCAAGTTAATGTATTAAAATTTTAGTACCACCAGGTACTTCTACCAGTCCACTCCATACTCGTGATATTTATGCACAGATATGCGAGCTGAGTAAACACTGACACGTTCTTCAGTCTATCTTTATTGATGCCCATCATTAGTTAAACGCCTAGTGGGTACTTACTTCGCATACGCTTATATTTTTTTTTGTTAAATCGCTAATTATGGGTAAATGTCGGCGCGTAGCTATTGATCGCATTGCGAGAGGAAAACCAACCGAGACGACGTTCTCATGATCGGTTTTTGCCGCGTGTTCATCGTGCCACGGCAGTGTACTCATAATTATCGCAGCAGTCGATATAAAAGTTGTTACATGATTCTCCTATTACAATATAAATACTCCCGCTATTAACACGTCCAATAAAAATAATCTGTTTCGCAAGCATTTATGCGTCGGCGGTTTCGGCCACAGCTAACTACCATTGTTAGACAAGTATTAATAATATTCTCAGGTGCTTTGTCATTCTTGTCTTCAGTACATTTTCTCTGCCCACAACGGTTTGCATTATTGAGGCGCCTCTTCCATATGAGTATTATATATCTTAGGAACTTCTGTTCGGATTTGCGATGCGATTATTATCACGGGCTCGATCAGTATTGGATTTTATTTTTCGTTTAAAAATAGAATGTTGCCTTCTTTTTGTGCAATCGTAATAAGCTTTCCGTAATTTATTAAGCAATCTAATAAGGATATACTGAGTGTAAATCACCTTGCATACTTGACCACAGCCCAGTCGTCTGTGGTAAAAAGTGCAAAAGATTATAAATGTAATATTTACGCCACTTATAAGTGAACAGAATTGTGTTTTGTATAGACGAATAAGAAAAAGCTTAAAACAACATTAATGAGAGGGGATATCATTACTTAACAACTTGGATCTACTGCGATGGATTAAAAAATGTTACCATTAATTTGTTGCCTTATTTGTAGCGCCTTTGACTGCCGTGTTTTTAAACAGTAATAACATGTACCTACTGAGCACTTTTGCATTGGCGCCAAACTGTTAAGGGCAAAAGTAATTAGATGCGAGTCATACAAAAATACATTCGGTGTGCAAACTTATGTTGGAGGGGATAAGTTTTTGTACGAGTTTGTAGTTGAACTGCAGTATTATCATTCATTCAATTTGATCCTATAATGGAATGAGATCGAGGGAAGTTTGCGGATTTGACAGCCATCTTCGCTGGTCAGAGAGTGACTTTTGGAAGTTGCAAAACGGAATAATAAATGTTTTCTATGACCAATCTGGAAACGATTCTACATGACCTCTTAGTATAAAAATAAAAATTAGTTTTAATACAAAATCCTGTCAAATACAAAGCCACATAGAATAAATCGATATCATATTTACATTAAGTATTAAAAACTCTCTATAAACTCCCTGCTCTCTATCACAACCTATATGATTTGTCAGTCGACAGCCGCATTTAGCTGTTCCTCTAAAACAAAGCGAGATAATATATTTTACAGAAAGACACACACAGAACTTAAACAAATAATGTTATGAAATCTTTCTTGCCGAACTTCATTGGTTTTGTAGAAAAAAAATCTGTTAAAATAATCTTTAAAAAATAAACTCGTTAGCAACAATAGCCGTGCCTTAACAATTTTCTACATATTACAAAGACACATTATATAATTTTTATGTAGCTGGACGTAAGATTGAAAATCCATTGCATCCCGCATACTTGTGATGCGACTATAACAAGAGTTTGATGTATTGCACATATTAGTCGCAGGCGTGAACTCGCGTGATTTATAGGTTTTTAATTGCGCTGCAGCGCGGATCGGCTGAATGAGTATAGATTGAACAATTGGTGCATTAGCGACCGCGAAGGCGCATATTCACACTATTATCGTATTATGAATACATCATACATTTACATTTACGTCCTGAGTTCAAATACTGATGCACAACTCTTTATAAAAAACGTGTGCTTGAAGATTAGACAGGTTAAACGTTAACATTGCTGTAACGATGAAAACATCGTGACATAACCCTTACACCAGTACGCCATAATGTTCTAAGACAAGCGAACTCAACTCGCCAACTCGCATTTCGCCAGTATGGCATATTCTGACCATTAGCCCTTGAAATCTATACTCCACAAAGCACACGAATAACAAGCCAGCCAAGTGCAAGGTTTGTTGCAATAGCTGTATTGACATATTTACGGTGACTTTCTTTATGTTTTAAATCTAACAGAACAACCGACCTAATATTACCTTCGAATACACTATATAGACAGGCAACATTCATTATAAACAAAGAGTCATAGAGTTACACGTGTCGTAAATATAATAGAACTTCAATTGCGTTTGGACGTTGATAAAAATACAAACGCCTGGCACAAGGCGTTACGATTTAACAACGATAATGTATAACTCGGTTGAGAGAATTAAATTTAAACATGAAGTTGCCACAGGTAGCTGCAATGGGATTGTTTTAATTGATATCGTATGCTACCGGAGTAGACGATAACGTGATAACGGCCATGATAACAAACGGGAAGTTGTATTAAATTGTCCATTAGCTAGCTACTTGCGTGAATTATTTCGCATTAATCTTTAATTTTTTGTAATTTAACCAATGAATATTTAACTACACTAATAGATCATGTCATGCTAATATAAAATACATTTCCATAAAAAAAACCTCTCAGTTTAAAAAACATGTGATGACTTACCTACCTGCATACATTTAATACCTTACACCTTCGCCCACGAATTTGTCGCTCTAGGGTACATATGTATTAGCATGTGTGATATACCGATATCTGAATACCTACATATAATTCTGGTGTTAGGACAAGTTGACGACTATGATATGTTATTCGTTCAGTCCTACATTCTTAAATCATTCAGTCAGTGAACTCTCGTGTTACTCGTGCATATACACGGGTAAATTTCAACAAATAGACGCATATTAATAAATGGTAATAAAAATGATTGTCATTTTTAACTGGTGTTAATCGGCGGTTACGAAATACTATCGTTTAAATCACAATTAATAAATATATGATGCATATTTCTATAATTATAACTTAATTTTCAAATGAACAACTAGGTATCTGTAGTGGGAAAATAAGTCTTTTAATTTCTTATTCTTAGAGAATGTTATAATTAGCCTTCATCCAGAAAAATAGGCCATACTTAGTTTCATATGACATTTTTATCACACATTTAAATCACAATTTATTAATATATGATGTATATTTTTATAATTATAACTTAATTTTCGAATGAGCAACTTATCTGTAGTGGGAAACTAAGTCTTTTAATTTCCTATTCTTAGAGAATGTTATAATTAGCCTTCATCCAGAAAAATAGGCTATACTTAGTTTCATATGACATTTTTATTACTTCTAAATTCATATAGGACCTATACACAATTACGTATACTATTTCAAATCCAATTACAATAAGATGCATCAAAATTACTCGCATAGACACTGCGGTTTTCTAAACACGATATTACTATAAGCAAATTAAAACCAAGATTTATCACTTTGCGGCGTTTTGCAAAACTGTCTAAATATAAGTATTTATTTTACGTTACTCAATAGTGAGCACAGTTGGACAAATTAGTCATATGAATGTATCGGCGTCTTTGATACTATGGCAACACAGAATAATGTGTCCGTACAAACGTCAAATAAATCAGTCTGCCGGTAGAAGTAACCGGCGTTAAATAACACAATTATTACGTTGTAAAACGTGGGGTTCCTTCATACTAATGACGGTGTAATAGGCAGTTTTCAAAGTGCCCAGGCAGGTGCGGTTCGAGACAACAGGCAGCCTTATCCACACCATCTCACACTTAAATCACTCAACCAATTCATAATGTTATTAAATAAACACGAAACTTTTCTATAATTAACATCGATTACGTCTGTAGCACGCTGATGTGGAACATTTTTAATTTTACCGCCAAAAACAACTATTTCCTACAGCGCTCAGTTATCTGGCCAACATTTTGAGAAAATAGATCATAAATTACATCCGCGGACATCCGCTAGGAAGAATATTATCTGTTTGTATACAAAAGAATTTTAACATTAGAAAACTACTATATTTATACCGAAATTGCACCATCCATTCCATCCTTGATATTAAAATGTATATTTTACTATGACAAACAACCGGCACTAAGCGTAAGCCGTGTCTATCTATGCACTGATCGCGAGCTGCCTGTGCAGGTGAGATTTAGATAAGAGCAACGTCAAAGGCGTATTCATTATGGAATCAACCATTGATTTATGATATAAGCAATACGCCTATGCTGGGAAATTTACCCATTGTCGCGGAACGTCAACCTTCGCCAATTTGATTGACTACATTGATAGATTTTATACAGTTACGTTTCTACGCAGCTCTATTTTTTAAATATTGGTTTGTTGTACAAGGAAGTGAAAAAAATATTAATATTATTATGTCGCCGGGAAACTGGAGCAGTAGGCAAAGAGCACCGAATACCAAATATTTATACGCTTCCAGGCATTCTTATTTTCATACATGCGCGTCGATTGCAGAGGCTGAAGTCACTATCAGTCGGCATGTGACAAATTTGCTCCTGCATACGTCCTTCACATTATATAGCTGTTGTATAATTATAACACCTGCCACTCTTTTAAAAAAAGTCCTAACCTTTAGAACGTGTCCTTTTTCCCTTTGACACCAATTCTCTCTTTACCAGTACGTTCGTGATATAGATGAAATAATCATTCTTGGTATATAAGAAAGTATTGGTTTAAATCGAAAATATTTCGAGGCAAATTTTCTTTGGCAGATCCAATTTCAGTCGATCATTCAATAATATATTTCCAAAAATAGTGCAGAACGGCTGACCTTTAATAAAAAATACAGAGCAAAGTTTTCGGGGAATATTTTTCACCTACAATTAACTGGAGGACAGAATTCTCGCGAACGAAGAGTGACATCGGGGTCAGAGCCGAAATGACTTGAACAAACAAATCCTCTTAAGGCTTCCCAAAACCACTCCTTTCCTCCGGTCACTCGATGCTATTTGGGACTATATACAGACACTCACCGAGTAAGACCTCGGCATGTACCCTTTATTGTTTTGCAATTCGGATTGTCATATCTGTCCAAATTCTATTGGACAGTTGAAATTAGTATCCTAAAACTGCCGACTCTGGCAGTTCATCGGTAACATGGAAATGTCATTGCCCCAAGTGAAATGGATATTCATTCGATCGGATCCTTGAATGCTTTCTTGTATAATTTAACAAGTTCATTCCCTTTTATTAATCATATGCAAATACGTCGAGTAAAACAAATGGATTTCTCGTAGGTATCGTTACTTACGTCTGGCAGTTGTTCTATTGATGTTCTCAAGGTTAATAGGCTGAATAATTTAGCGGTTTAATGAAAATTCAAACAAAAGCTGGTCGAATGCATGTCATAAGTAATTGACCGGGATTCTATATTAATGTGGATTTCCTTAACGAATATTCAGATTTCAAACATTATTGAAATACGGGTAAATAGGAAAAAAAAAAAAAAAAATTAAATGTAAATTTAAATCTGGTTGGATTTTTTGTATTCTCAGCTAAACAATTTCAGATTAGAGTTTTATCCGACAATAAATGAATGCAGGCAGCTGTTGTAATAAAAAAGAAGGCAGTTATATGTGTTCATTTTTCATTTATAATGAATTTATGGCCTAAATATATTTGATAATTTGTAACTGAAGTTATTATGCTAACTCTACATAAAACGGGTAAGTCAGTGACTTCAACCATAAACACAAAATAGGTATATATTTGTAATATTTTTCTACTTAGAATGTGGGGGTCAAAGTGTTTTGAATAACGAAATTAGCTTTCCTCTGTCCCACACAATTAGACTATCAAATTCAATTTATTTTGTGCCCCTGTAAACATTACAATGTGTTTGCATACAAATACAAAAATTACACAGATATTTAGTTTATAAAATGGAACACTTAAATACTACTTGTCTTGAAGAGTGTGGACAAAAAATATTAAATATTGCTATGGTAACAAATTTCAAATCCATTTAGGTACTAAAGATATTTAGAGAGACTACGTACTGCAGATATATAGAGTTTATTATTATAGTTCTGAGTTCTAATAATATGTTATTTATGTGCTAATGATGTTAATCGTATATCATAAAAACGTTTACAAATGATAATCAATCCACGAATTGGAAATGTAACTAAAGTTCGTATTAAATTTTAATAAAACTATGAAGCTGATAACGACAATTTATTTGGACACCACGAAGCGTTTTACAATCACTGCCTCGTGATATTTTGTATAGCGATCACGACCAGAGATAGCTGAGAAGGAATGTTGGATTGCGAAGAAGCCAAGGGTTGAATGTAGGCAGCTTCCGCAAGTGAAAGGAGTTGCAACCTATGAGTCTGGCATATTGCGTTAGGAGGTGGATGGATGGAAAATATAAGATCCTAGTTGTTAGATCACAATACTAACAGTACATTGAATAATGCAGCTGAATTCGTTTAAATTTTTATAGTTATTTAATACATCTGTCATCCTTGAAGCCACAATGACTTTTGCTTCTTTTTCTCAAAAACTGCATAAGAATGTCAAATGACATAACATGTGAAGTTTACGAATGACTGTTTTAGTAAGCAATATTATTTTTGGGTGGGTTAAAAAATACATAATATTGGTTGATTATTTCAGTACAACAATTCAAAATCTTAAACTTTGACACTACTTTTGATAACGTTTGAAAACACATGCAGAAAGCAAAACCTTTCCATTTGTATCTACATAGTGTGTAGGCAGCTTTATTTGACATTTACACCAGTGATAAATCTGCAAGAGCCCTTTCTACAGCAGAATGCTTGACGGCAAGGAAAGTCTTCCGCTACTCTGTTCCTGATTTACTGCCGATACAACACTTACAGCTACTTCGTGATTCTTACAACATCATAATAAATAGTTTATTTACTTAAAGATAACGCGTACAATGATAAAAATACGTGCTCATGTAACAAACATTGATATATACCTACTACATAGTTTATCGGTTACGGGAAATACTATGAAATTACATTTCATTACAGTAACACTCAGATTTGAATGGAAATACGCCGAACACAGAACCCAACCCGGAACTTTCTACATTGCAAACCAGTCATCAGACCATTGTTACATGTACGTACATGTACGTCGTCATAGTATTTTCAAAGTTTGAACTTCATAACTATAAAAATCTTAACTGGAATGTCAATTATACCTATACTGAGAGCGCACACATACGAGTAGGTATATCGCAGTCATCTGTTACTAACAAAGTGTAAAGGATATCAATCCTTAATTTTAATAACATGACGCTTGATCGAATTAATTACGCGCAACAAAACTATGTCCTATATTATACACGATCGTTATTATAGACACCCAAACCGACCATCAGCCCGTTAGCCGAAGTAATGTCATTCGATATTATTATTCTGGAAGAAAACAGACCCAGATGAAAAGTCTACCTAAGAAAGTCGGGCTCATGATTTCCCTCACCAAAACCGGAAGAAATGTTACACAGTATCTGCTTTTTAATAAATATGCAGCTAATACAATGTGTCAAAAGCTTAAAATTGATTGGAAAATAATTGGTAGTAGTCCTATCAAAGAACCGTTTTAAATAAATTAACGTTGATACCTTCTATCATTACGTTCCTTTTGCGTGGTGTATTCACAATTAGTCGTGCCGAGATCATAATAAGGAGGTGTTCATGAAGCGTTGTTTTTATATGCGGGTCCGAAAATTTTACCGAGTCCCTTGCGAGATGGTCGCGTCGCAGCCCATACGCGGCGAGGGCCCGTTATCTGGTCGTCAACCGATCGCCACGTGACCTGTGTTCCAACCAGCGCCGCCACTTCCGCTCCTCGCCGGCATAATTACAAACGGAAAATTCAACTACACCATACATGACATCCAAGACGGGTTCCATCGAAGCACACTCATTGGACTCGTTCAGGGCTACTTTGTAATTTAAGAACATAAAATAGATTTCCGAAAAAAACCATTATGTCATTCAATTTTACAATTCATTATGATCCATGCTGAGAATCAAGCGTACAATGTACATAACATTTCAGTAACCATAGATTAGCGGCCGACTTAAGCATTTCAGATCTGTTTCGTAATCTTTACCTTGGCAGCTATCGAGTATCTCTGAAATTGTTCTGAAACTGAATGAAGTTTAAGGTCGAAACGGTGTATCAGCCCTGCGGCTGGCATCAGCGCTATCGTACTCGCTACTTTCGACCGAAAACCAGGGGATTATGATCGAAAGTCGGATCTCTTCCCGCGGCTCCTAGCGCCGAGTAAAGGTGCGGTCAGGATGCGGCGCACGTACCAATCTATTTGGCCCCCGCCCGATTCGATATTGTGCACACAAAGTAACGATTACTCATGCCCGCCGAAGTTTATTTACGACAGGAAGAAATTGCGATTGTGTTCCATTAATGGTTATAACTTCCCAATAAGACGGCGCCTGACGATTATGTTAAAAAAAATTAATTTGCTTTTATTATGTAGCCACTGACAAAGCTGAATATACTCAATAATACACATTGAGTTAGCCGCAAAAATTTTACATGCTTTTGACTGCAACTTTATTCAAGAGCTGGCAGAAAGACTGCACGTTTCGTAGAACATTCTATTCTAAGATAAATATATTACGCCACGTTGTTCCCTTTCCCGTTATATAAAGTGACGGTGAATTTTTATTAAAACAAAAACACTGACACATTATAATACATAATATTTGAAGCACAGTTATAGATACATAGACAGGTGGCGGAACGCTTTAGTTCTTCGGTTAAGCAATAGTCCTCACTGTATTAAGATTTACAGTGTCTAATAGGCAAACACACCTTGAGGTGTTGTACCTTGTTAGTTCTGGGCTTTGTGAGGATTCTGCAAATATAACGAAAAAGTTGAGATCTACATATATGAAATGTTATACATTATGGACTATAGTGATTACATAATATCATAAGTCCAGTAGAAACGTTCGCAATTTAAAAAGTATCATATTGGAGTGCAGTTTGAGTTAAAGCACCTAAACTAAAATTAAAATTGACTTGCGATTTTTTATAATTGTCTTTAATCGCGCCTATACAAAGTACATATGAAGCTACTAACTACTAAGTTATATGTTAGGTTATTTGACGAACTCGTTGGCAGAGTGGTCGCTAGCGCGACTGCCAATCGACAAAACTGACGAAACGTGTAAGTGTTCCAATACTGCCTATACCTTTGGGGAGACAGGCATCATGTTACGTTGTAATAAGTTAAATAAAATTAATAAGAAATTTATACACATCAAGAAATCATTGTAGTAGGTAATGAGTTTCGTAACTCCGTCGTCTAAGCTTTTTTATATTCGTTATTTTTTTATAAAAATTATGTACTTATATTAGGTATAATTATACAATACAACGAATTATTTAGTTCCCGGGATTTCGGTATTGAATTAAGCAATGATATTTATCTTGATTTTGTAACAATTCCGCTTAAAACGGCAGCTAATGATGCCTCGGAATACTAAGAAGCAGCGAACTTCATTTCATATGTATGACAAGTGTACATACATAACTTGTGGTCACCTTCTATTAATATCCCTCGTGAGTATGATAAATTCACACTATTAAATTTGAAAAAATATATTTTTCACAGTAATCAGATATTAATATTATAAAAACGCTGATCCTTTTATTTAGGATTTTAAAAAATGATACTACTTTTTATTCCGAATAACCAAGGATTGCAGAATACATTTGGGAAACTTAAGAAGTACCTGACCGCATATTGCAAACTTTTGCAATTAAAATATTTAGATAATAAAGAAAAATAATTCTTCAAATAGCAAACACCGTTTGTCTCATATTTATGTATTTATGTTTAATTTATAGCTCGAGGTCATTCACATTAGAGTTTCCTCGCCTGCCTATCGATTGCATAAAGTGCAGTCTATCGATACCGCCAACAACATCACAGATGCGTCATCTAGAACATTGTAGAACGTGTGTCGATAATAAGAGTGTGGCAGCACGTACCCTCACGTTTTCTGTGTGGCCAGTCCATTCCGGACATGATGTCATCGGTCCACACTCGCGCAGGCGGCATGTACTGACACGGTTCCCGCTCCGCCTATGGCTACAGCACACAGTTAATCGAGGAGACGTGTACAGACAACGATTTACAGCACAAAGTGCCAGTCCTCCCGTGTATTACCAATCTATGGAACAATAAAGAGTATGCACCATGGCATATAAATGAGCGGTGTCGTATGCATGGAACGCCGCGCGTGCCATTAGTACGCCGCGCTGGGTTCGGAGTAATTGACCGACGGGCTAATTTCATTCTAGGCGCATTGGACGCTTCCTCTTTCCTTTTTCCTATCGGTCAGCGACGGCCACAAGGCGGATTGTGGACGACACGAGTATATGTCACAATTTTACACCGAGTCGTGATTGAATAATATTCAAGCCACCATTCAGGCTTCGAATCAAGGGCCTCCGTGATACATATACAGATTTATCAATATCTAGTACTACGATTGCATTGTTAACGCACGCGCTATGCTGGAATTTGCGGTTTCATGGTCACCTTAGGTAGGATCCCTGTAGATGACATGTTGTGTAATGTTGCTGGCTCGGTCGTGTGCTGGTCTACAGTCTAACGGTGTAGACTCTAACCTTACATCTGTTACAGATTTGCGGCTATCAAGATAGTAGAACTGTACACTAGTTCTCTGTGTTATATGCTACCGAGAAAATAATCAATGAACAATCACAAAAATATCAGAACAACTTATATAACTGTTTAAGTGAACCGTAACAGTGAGATAAAAAGCATATAAAATATAACAAGAAACGAGAAAAAATAGAGCTTGAACTCATTGACGTGAGCGGTATTTATAGAGATATTATTTTATCTTAAAGGAACAATCGGTTGGTACAAATATGTTTGGCAACATGAATGACTAGTGACATTTTCTCAGTGAATGATTTGTAAATAGCGTAGTGTAAAAATACTATTGCGTCAACATTGTAAAGCGGAGCGATAAAACGGATGATAATGAAATATGTGGTTAAACACAATTAAACTATTGCTCATATAAGTTTGCAACTTTCACACTCATTGCTTGCGTGCGGGAGCTCTATTATTTCTCGGGTTGTCTTTAATATATTACGTTGGTGTTATGAAAGTAATTCCAGTTTATGTTTGTTAGGATTTGTAGTCTTATTGTTTCCTTGTCGCTGTTACCTTACTCTGTGCGATGAACATCCAATTCACAATAATAAACGTTATTAGTAGCGTCTCTATTCTCGTTGGAAGACTTATCTCGTGTATTCGGCTTTGAGAGTTCCGTGCATTTGTTTGAAACGTACAGTGAAAATAATAATTATCTGAAATTTGTAATGTTTTAAATTATTTTAATATAATTAAAATTTACTATGTAACAAATACAAACTTATCTTTGTTTCGGTATAAAACTTAAATAGCATCTATTACAAGGGTAAATGCTCCTTTAAATATGTCATCGACATAATTTTATTGACATATCAACTGCTCCAGACAGGCGCTTAGAAATTCTAATATCTCGCCCCTGTACTGATGTCCTGGATGGTGACCTGTTTATAAATGTCGTAAAGTCTCAATCAGTCCATAATCATCATCACTATTATCAGCCTATTTCCGTCCACTGCTGGATATAGGCCTCTCCAATAGCACTCCACTGAGCTCGATCTTCAGCTCGTCGCATCCAACTGCCGCCAGTCACTTTGCGTATATCGTCACTCCACCTAGCTGGACGGCGCCCTACGCTACGTTTGCTAAGACGCGGTCTTTACTCCAGAACACGTCTGCACCAGCGGTTATTGGTTCTGCGACAGATGTGTCCAGCCCACTGCCACTTCAGCAATTAATCCAACAACTCTCGCAAAAAATGGGAATGGTTTAAATTTAAACAAATTACCATCTATTACTTTAAATAAAACAGCAGTTGTGGTTGGAGCTTTTTAAAATTGCGTTCATTGTTTATTCGCACCTAACTATAGCTTTGTCACAAACAATCTATCCTGGTTTCATGTATGTAAATGTATTTCCGTATTTTTTTTTAAATAGGTCGTGGAAAAACGTTCCTATCACGTTGTTTTTTATATATTAGAAATACAATTGACGGATGAATATTTTTTTGACAATGTGGTCTAACTTTTAATAAAAACCATCGAAATTATCGCAATATTAATAATTTCGCAATCGAGTTCCTATTAGTTACAGACAACAATTGCGACACAATGCCTCCCAGCTTCATAAAATTCAATGTTCTCATCGATATTAATAATATGTCAGCAATAAAATGAGACGTGCCCCGAGATAACAAATGACCCGTGGTCGCGACACTTAATTTTCACTAGTTTATACGTTCTACATAAGACGTCTTGTGAGGTCCGCGATTCAAAGTATATCGGACAGTGCGTGGCGCCAACGCACCCGACCTAACGACTGTCGAGTAACATATTACGCCTCAATATACTCAACGACAGACTGACGTTTGATAAATAGCAGCTGGTGACATCTTCATAGTGAGAGTTGAACCCAGATAAGTGATTGGGAGGTCGCTCGTTTTGCTATTCCACCACACTTTTCGTCCAGAGATTCGTAAGCGGTCCGCTTTTTTAAATTATTAATTTTAATTACCAACACATTTACATCACGCTTTAGATCATCTAAATAAGCGAATTAGATTAAACATCGCACCTCTCGTTTTTTTTTTGTATGTTAATATATGTTTCTATTATTATACATTTTGTAGTAAAATGTTAAATTAGTTTTAATTATAAACAAACTTAATTGAATTTTTTACATCATAATCTCCATAGTTTTAAAGTTTTTTTTTGCGTATCAACAATTGAGTGTGCACAACTCAATTTTTGTTTTAGCCACAGATAATAACGTTGCACCTTCATCATATGTTTTGTAAGACAATTCAGCACTTTGCCGCCAACAGTAATTTAAAAATGCGCTACAAAAAACCTTAGTTTTGTGCGAAACACTTATCGCATTTTAGTGTGATCAAATTAATGAGGCATGATTGATTGTATTTATCGTTAATCTCGTTCACAATAGCTAACCGACCGCAGTGAGAATAAGGTAAAATTCTTTCTTTGGCATCGACCAAAGATATGATTCAAATGAGAGTTTTTGCGCCCCCTGTGAATGTGAACAGGAGATAACGGCCCGGTTAATTCATTGTAATGGCTCTACAGATTATTTCAAGATTATTTATAACATTAATCAATTAATTTACCACGAACGTGCTATAAAAGAGCTATTGGAGGTACTGGATAAACCAGTAATAAAAGACAATAAAAATCAATCTAATTACTGTTACACATAAGCTTGTTACAAGGTCTATTAGTAGTGTACATATATTTCTTAACTATCATAATTACTTAGCCTTTTAGATACAAAATATAATAAATTAAACAAATGTACAGGAAACTAAGCGGAGAAATATAAAGAGCAGTTAAAAATAAAACGCGCAGTTTTAAATATTTATCTACATTTTTCGCGTCGTAATTAAAATGTGCCATATTGTCTTTTTAATTAATGTGTTGTGAAAAATTATATTTCAACAATAACAGTTACAAATTGAATACCGAAGAAGAATCTCTTTCGGACCTGTCACTCAACTATGAAAAATGTATTCGCATTCTACAGTTATATGATACGTGGCGATATCGATTGCGGCGTGGACACGATCATACTAAATATATGTATACGTATAATGAATGCCGGCTGTTACTGTGAATATAAATCACAGATTATACTTGCCATATCGTTGCCGCTACAACCAGCAGATTACCCGAGAGATAAAAAGGAAATAGCAAACGTGTACATTGGCCTGATATACTTTGTAGTAACTGCATTTGAGGTGGAATGATCTTACTTGGTCTTCTCGTTACGTGAAAAGTCAAGACTTAAAAAAATATTTTATCACTGGCCATAAACTACACGTAAGGGATGACATGGTCAGAATTATATTTTAACCATAATTATATATAAAAAACGATTATTTTGAGAGGTCATTAATTACAATTAATTTCAGTTTCTCAGTGATCTGAATGTATGTAAATATGTACAGAAAGATCATGTGAAGCTGTGTACAAAAACTTAGCGAATCAATCAATATCTCAACGTATGTGCGTTAGTATTATATTATAAATTATGGCAGGGGCTAGACCACACGAGCGGACAACTAATTTTTTCACGTGTCTTAGATATGGCCTGTGTAATAGCGGAACGAGGAAAGAAATGATGATGTATAAAACGGCTGGAGATGCGTGAACATTAAAACAAGCTAACATTATTATTCGCGTATAATAAATATTATTTATCTCAACATATCAATTCCCTATCGACTGTAATGTATATAAACAAGTAGCGATATAGTTAGCAAGAACGCGGTCGAGAATAATTCAACTGACAAACAGTACAAAGTAGACACTGCTCGAACAATGCAGGTTGGCGCATTCAGACTTTCTTCTAGGTGTCGTAATCTATTATTAAGCGAGTTAAATAACATATATGTAATTTGGCTACACGGTCGTTATAACTACAATTTAGAACAAAATTAATCGCATTATTGTTATTTTTAATATAATTAAACATCCACGCACGGTGGTAGCGGACGTACAGTAACATCTTATCGGAGACGTAACGGACGGGTCAAGACACAAGTAAAACAGAAAAATAATTTGCTAGAGATAAATTAGACAATGATAATTTATGTCTTGTTTTTGTAAGTCATTGGAGCGTACAAGAAGTGATTAATATTGAATATCGCGGATTTTAAACCAACAGGCATACATGAGTTTCGGCGCTTCCACGAGTAGATAAAATGTAGGTACATTCAACATTGTTTGCCTAATAATTCCTTACAAACACAATCTCTCGACTATATCATTCATAAAAGTTTTAATTTACTCCAATCTAAATACAAAATTAAAAATGTAAGAATATTTAGATTAGATATTAAGAGTTTGCGATTAACTACTACAAACATTGCCTTGCGTTTGTTTTTTTTTACATCAGCTGTAAGAAATCACCCTCTGGAACTTACGATTACGATGTACTTAAGTAAGTTAGACAAACTTTTTCCGGTATTCTTTATCATTATTATTTATAGAGTAAAAACTTAATTAGCTTTTATCGCCTAACGGTCGACGATGCATAAACGAGATGTAGTCGTAAAATGTACAAGCTAAGTGTAAAGTACCAATAATAAAGTTTAATTTCCAGAAGTTAAGGGATATCTTAAATATATTTATTGCACATTATTTTACAAGTATCACTTCAGTTATTTACGTAATTTCAAAAATAAACGTATTTCGGACAAAACGACATAATTTTCAATGTTGTTGGTATCCCCGGAAATCCACGAAGACGCGTGTAGTTAAAACACGAAATATTCAAAATTGCTGAACTGGAAATTGTTTCCAAAAGGCATCGCAATAAAGTTACCCCTCGAAACAAAAACAAAGATGGCTTTTGACGGCACCGGTGGAGAGTTCACGCTCCGGCTGGCACACGACATGCGCCGCCCAAACTGTACATAGATAACACGCCCTTTAGGTATAAAAAGGTAATTTCACCGATTGGCCCTCTTTACATGAATCCAAAATATTATCAACTCTCGATTATTACCAGGTTCATTTACGTAAAGCTCGTTACGCCGGCTTCCCTCTGCTGGTTTAGGGGTTTTTATGCACAGAGCTGGCCAATTAGTCGTCGGATATCATGTACGGGTGGCGGCTATCGGCTAACATGGACGCATGCGGTTCCCCGTAATAGCGAGTTGCCCGCTCGTAATGTGTTTTTGGCGTGCCGCGCCCCTAGCCACGGTATCTACCCAACATTATTTAGTACCTGTATACTACCTTTTAAAACTTCGTCCATAACCCGAGATTGGCCTTTGCGTGAGCCCATTTCTATATTACGACGACGAATAATTAGCTTTATCTGATACCATTTTTACGAACGCGGTAATTTACTCGCAGCATGAAAGGCAATGTATGGGTGGTTATTTGCTTTTGTGGATAACATGTTTCTTGGTTTCGCTTAGTGAGTGGTATGCGTTACTTTTATGGCTCACGTAAATCGCGAACGATTTTGTATTGAAAAAATTTTGATCGAAGTTCATAGTTGCTTAGTTATAGTGAAGTACCTAACACATGGTTGAGACATTTTACGCTTCTTTCCACTATTCGATACGGGCATCTACGTATGTTGAGATCGACATTCTTCTAAGACGTAACTCGACGTGCAGTTGACATGTGTAACTTGATCTCCGCTCTGTAAGATTCAGTCCCCGACAAATTTTTACACAAAACTGTCACCAAGAGTTAAGAGCCGTGTTTAATTTCATAGGCCGTGCATCATCTGACTGATAAACTCGTTCGAGCGTGAGGGAAAAGTGTACATTTATTACCTCACAAAACATCGTACCCATATGTTTTATACTAGTGCCGACAATGTCATTGGTAAATCCAAATTGTAAATTTAATATAGTATTCCAAAGGCAATTTAGTCGTTTTTCTTATGTCGAGTGACCACTCGGTGCTTGTACAAAAAAATATAGGTAATCATACATCCTCTTTCGTTTGTCTTTGAACTAATTGTATCCCGGCGCAATTTTGTCCTTTGCTTCTTGTATATTTTACATGAGTTAAGATATTAGAAAACTGTTATTAACACGATTATTTGAATTCAAGGTATCTAAATTCATTACAAAAAGTCTCTATAAATTCTATAAATCTTTATAAACTGTAGTTCCATGAAAATGATACCATAGATTTCTTATCCTTTAAAATACTTTACATATAGACCAACTGAAGTGATTTTCTAATTGTTTGGTTAAAATAAGTCCAACCAATCACCGATACTAATGTACTACGTTTCGTTGCTTTAGACATTCCGTATAGGAAAACTAAATTTTTTTCATAAGCCAGTCCAATCACGCTCTGTTTATAGAATTCTCTGTTTCATTCCTCTCGTATTGCGTTTTAAACCGGCCCAGGTGTGGATTACCCGACCCATTTGGGGATGTTGCCGACAATCGCCATGAACGTTGAGGCTTATCCTTTTGCCTTTATTTCATTATTATGACTCCAATTCACGCTCGGCCGGCACCTCCCGCTTTATAACGAAACGTAGTATTTACGCAGAACCACGGTTTCGCCACCCCTCCGGTAATTATTCAGCTATGGGCGCTTGTTATGAATTCATTGATTTCAACTACACTCTCTTTGTTTAGTTGCTACTTTTTGTGTTGAGATTAGGTTAGAACTTGTAGATTACGTGCTTCATACGAAAATTATATATACCATAACAAATTTGATATAGACTTACGTACCTATTAAAATAACATAATTTTCCATCGTATCTAGTGCTTTGACAGATTTTATCAGTCGAAATTTCCTCAGATCCAGTTTTGAATAGGTACAATGTTTAATACAAACCATAACTAGTTTCCTCTTCACCTTCATATTGTCATGTATGTACAATATAAGCGGGATAGTGACTAAAAGCCCTTTGAACCACGTCCAGCAAAATTAACCAAAGCGACGATGATTCCTTTTAATAACAACGGCGATAGGTACGAGCAATATTTTTGTGTTTATCTCATTTTTATGAGTTTAAGTAGGAAGCATGAGGTGGCGCGAGAGATAGGGATTTAATTGAAGGCGTAGGGGCGAGGGCGAAAGCCGCAACCGCCTCCCGGAGCGAGTAGGGGGTAGCAAAATAATAAAAAAATGAAGCCGCGCAGCCATCCCCGCGAGCTCGGATGCTGTGAAAGTGGCACGCCGTGGATAAATGAAGGTTTTTTGTTTGCGGAATACGCCTAAGCTTGGCGTCGTTCCACTTTCGTATTGTCACTTGAATTCTATGGATGTTAGTTCATTCATAGAGCTCGCTTCGACGGCAGCGTCATTAAATTTATGTAGCATTTAAGCGATGTTTTATACGCAAATTATCGCATACGACACTTATATTCAGCCTCTTTTCTTGTTCTTAATTGTTACCGCTTAAGAAACGGCGTTAAGTTAAAACGTCGTTACCTAATAATAATCGTTCAACGGATATCATTATTAAGAATGGCTAGCGAGAAAGTTAATAGAAACGGTGAAATGAGAGGAATTCCATTTCATATTTATTTACGAGAATCTCATTCGATGGAGGGCGAGAAGAATTAAGTCAACAACGAACTTAACAATAGAGAACGAGTTCATTTGATGGGTCGTTCAAGCGAATTGTGGCATTGTGTACGTGGCGTTAAGATACAGAATCGGCCGTGACCCGCTTCGACAGGGGGCGCTGCCCGTCACTTCTGCGATTTAAGTGACAGTTTTATTAATTTCCCATACTCATCCCTATTTTCCACCCTTCTCAGTTACGAACAGCGCTGCATTGGCAGCATATGGACTCGGCAGTATTTGCGGCACGCTTTATAACCGAAAAGTTATAAACTTCCAAACAGCCACGCTGCATTGAGTTTGAAAGATACTACATCATACGGAGTTTTTTGTGGAATACGGCTATTATATATGTGACATAATAGTATGTTTCTACTATTAGGATCAATATCGCGCCCATAGACAGGAATGTGTACTTACATAGTTTTGAAATATTTGAATTTCAGACAGTTTAAAAAACGAAAGGTTTAGCTTATATAGTTTTTTGGAAAGCTCTGTTATCATTGTTAAATGCAAGACAAATTTCAAAATGAAGTAATCATTGATTACAATATAAGTAACTTAAAGTTTGTCAGATCCAAAAAACAAATTGTTGCGTATACATACATACACGTTGAAAACGTCGTAATTGCTGAACCGCTCAGTGTAATTTTTCTAATGGCACAACTATGTTGGCCACGCACGTTAATCTTAATAGAATTGTGATACGAGGACTGAATCGTAATAAAGATAGGACGCCAAATAACGGTGCGTCGTCCGCGAACGAATGCGTACGTTGTGAGATAAGCTGCAGCTTAGCGCTGGCACAGCAGCCGTTGGCTTATCTCGATTTCAATTATTAAGCTACCGTTTTCATTGGCTCAAAGTGCCGGCCGCGGGAGGAGGGCGTACTACGGAATGGGGCGGTCACGAGGCACCTTATCTAAAATCTCGTCCAAATCTGACTCTACCATTCATGCTTGATTAGTACCTACCTTTAAAAACTTAGCGTCACCCTAAAGAAAATTGTTACTCACAAATTACAAAACAGTTCCTCAATGTCTTGTACTTTTGTTATGAAAACAGGGTTAGCTGTTTTTCAAATAATTATGAAGTATAAGTAATCGAATACTATTAGAACACAGCTCTCCTTTCGACTTACTCAAAATATGATTGTTGTACTCATGACAAACATATATTTGTACTTAAAGACTATTGTTAAATAATAGTTTTGGTTACAGGTATGGGATGGACCTAAACGGCGCTAGGAGAAAGAATGCTACACGTGAGACGACAAGTACCCTGAAAGCATGGCTAAATGAACACAAGAAAAATCCTTACCCAACAAAGGGTGAGAAAATAATGCTCGCCATTATAACCAAAATGACATTGACGCAAGTTTCGACTTGGTTCGCTAACGCACGTCGACGTCTCAAGAAGGAGAATAAAATGACGTGGGAACCGAGGAACAGAGTCGACGATGACGATAACAATAACGATGACGAAGACCACAAGAGCAACGACGGAAAAGATGCTTTAGGTAAGAAATTTGCTAAGCGAATTGAAATGTCTAATAATAGCCTTCGGTAGAATTCTGTGGACCACTCTCTTCTTATCTTCTGTGGTATTATATTGCTGTATGAATTGTATGCCCCGCTCTAAATTTTGATTTTGCCATAAATTTGTTTCATTCCTAAATCACATAGAGACACTTAATTGTATGCAAATACCAACATTACATTTTTTCTCTTCTTTCGTAGACGGGAAAGATTCTGGCACGGGATCCAGTGAAGATGGCGATAGACCCCAACAAAGGCTAGACTTGCTGGGACAAAGAACGGAATCTGAGTGGTCCGAGTCGCGAGCTGATAGTGGCCCAGAATCTCCAGAACCATACGAGCGGCCGATCCACCCAGCTTTTCAGCACTTACCATCACGTGCTCCGCCAGGAAGTACACCTGCTACCGCCAAGCCAAGAATATGGTCGTTGGCTGACATGGCCAGCAAGGAGGGGGAGCCGCCGGCTCCACCCCCATCGGCATCGGCCTTTTATCAAACCGCAGCTGCTGCTGCCGCAGCGCGTCTGGCTCACCCCTACAGCCGCCCTGATCTTTACCGTGGGCTCTATCCCCCAGCTCACGTGGCAGATGTGGCTCTGCTGGAGTACTCGCGCTCACTGGCCCTAGCGGCGCCCGCTCCTGCTCCCCCCGCGCCCTCCCCGTCCTCCTCGTCTACTTCGTCCCTTGCCGAGCCTCCACCTCCCTCTCGCGCCTGACCGGCCTTCCTACGCCCGCCGCTGGCTCATCGACAATAAAGCGATCTCGGCTGACGAGTGCCGCGACGGTATCTCGCCTGTAAATAGCGATTTATAAATATAAAAATGTATACATACGTATATATACGTGATAATAATTAATTTATGCACCGGTAGAGAACCTTAGACTTGTGATAGTGATCACTGGCGAGCAAACCCGCCGCGCCGTGAGCTCGACAACTCGCGAACGACGTCGTCGCTGCGCCCCGCGCGCCGCTCGACCGACCGACAATACTAGGTGCTATACAAGTTGGACCTTGCGACCCGTTGCGCTAGTTATTATTGGAGGTGGTTAAACGAAAGTGATTTAATTCAAAATAGGTATTAATATGTGTTACGTTTCTTCTAGATAAACGACACTGTTCTAGACTATCATTTGTCATGTAGAGTGTAAATTATTAATTTGAACTGTTCTCCTTATAATTAGTGCCTAATTACGTCCAGTTTTTTTCTATTGTTTAATAGTTTCGTAAAAAACATATAACTTTTGAGTTTTAATATTTATTGATACGAGGTCAGTAGTTGTAACAAGTTTAAATGTACGTTTTTAATCTATGGAATACCGATACCAGATTTTTACATTTAGAGAAATCTGAATGATTCCTTTCTAGTCAGAAGACTATGATTGTCTATGTTAAACATTAAATGAAAATGACATCGTAGAAAATTAACTGTTAATTTTTTAAGTACTTTTTAAGTCACGGAATAATAGGGCTGGTACGGTAAGATTCGACGAAATGTTTGTGCTTGTTTAGCCGGCATTCTTAACAATCGATCATTTAGTTATAAACGAATGATTCAGTTCCTTTAACGCTGTTCCTCTTGTAATATTAACTCCCCAGTAATTGTAAAGTATGTCATAATGTAAACTATTTGCGTGAATCGTTTCAACGTTCCCGTCTCCAACTGCATGACTCTGTATCTGTATTCACTGTTTGGGCACTAGGAGAAACGGAACTCAATCAACACAACAAAGTATTTTATTGCATATTACGTCACTATCAAATAGGAATGTAACATAATTCACGTATACATATTTATAAAAACAGTCGTATTAAATAGTTTTATCTTAATCAGTATGGACATTGAGAGAGTACAATGCTGTAATCAACGTTCACTTTAGACGAAGCATATGTTTGATCGTAAGTACCTACTTTACTCCGAGATGTCGTGCAATAGATCACATTATATTATGACTCAGTAGCAGTAGTAAATAGCAGTAAGGAATAATTATGATCTGATTTTAGGTATATTTAATATTTATAAGGGGCTTTTATAAGAATTTCGGGTTCGTATCACCGCTTCAAGTAGACACACCAGCTGAACGCATCTCGAGATGTTCCGAACGCCGATGTCGTTATAAACGCGCCTTATTGAAAATTATTACAGTGTAGATTGTTCTCAGTATTTGCCTAACCACCAGCCCTATACTGTCCCACAAATATTTAGACCCATTTTTCCCCATATAACTTGAAATTACATAAGTCTAAGATGGCCTTGTATATTGTAATAAATTAATGTATAGTTATATCCTCGATGTGTTTCTATACAATGTAAAATATTTTTTTTTCAATATTGTAGAGACTGAAAGTCCAAAATTGAGTCTATAGTTTTGTACATACATACGTCACTGTTGTAAGTATATACCTACTGTAATGATAACGTGAATATTTAAGAAGTAAATGCAATAATTTTTCTGTATTAGCGAACCTTTGTGTAAATATATCTGACTAAATGTGTTGCATAGAAATCATATTACAGATAGACAACGAAATATAAAAATCCCTAAAAAACGTCGTTTTAAGATTCTTCGTGTCTATTATAATTATTTTGTTGAACAACAAATTTAACAAGTCAATAGTTCAGTGTGCCTAGCGATAACTATATACACATGTTTTTGTTCGTTCGACTGGTCTGTCCGTGCTGTTGTTAAAAAGAAAGAAAACCGATCCTAAGTTATTCATTGTAAATTAAGCTTAGGACTACTATTGTTTACGATTTATAATATTTTGTTAGCTTCAAATGTCCTTACCCGTTCTCCTGGATGGTGTGTGAATAGATGCAATAAAATTTAATACAGAAATAACCTTATTTTTATTTTGTATCATTAAAAAAATTCGTTCATATTGTCAATGATTCTTAAACAATGGCTCGCATGTAATTTCCAACAACGTTCAAATAATGGTAGTGAAGTGCGTTTGAAATATGCACGTGCATTGTACTTAGGATTTGCAACAAATTCTTTTTCCCTATGTTTCATATTTTTTATTATAACTTGCTTTGCATTTTTACCGCACTTTATTATTCAAAAGATTTAGTCATATCTTATTGGTACTGACTTCAAGAATTATGAATTATATAGAGAATTATTTAGTATACAAAGGTAACATCAAACTCAACAGAACAATAACATTGAAACATACATAGTAGAACGCTAACATTACAGTAAGGACAAAAACGATTTGCTATCGAGTAGCATACGCAGATATTGTAAATCCGAAGTGCACTGCACAAATTCCCTGTTCACCTTTCTCTCCACGATAAATCTGTCTACAATTACACAGAGCGTGCATATATCTAGATGTGCCCAATTAGACATCAAAGACGCATAGCGGTAAACTCTTTATAAATGAAAATTTTCCTCGTCATAATTGGGACGGAGTCTAACAAATACATATAAATCATTGACATAGAGTGCTTTGATGTGACCGTGTCCGGTGTGACGTCAGACTGCCCCGTGATATGTCGTACATTCATTATTTGCTCACGTATAGCAGATGAAAGGCGACCACAATATAAATAAACAAATCGTGTGAAGCGCAGCCTGCGACAGTGTTGAAAGGATGATGGAATAATATAGGAATTCGTGAGAACTACTCAATTACTTTCATCCGTCCTGTTTATGCATAGCTGCGACGGTAATGAGTGATTTAAGAGGTCCGCAGTCGACGTGAGATGTAGTACTAACAATTATTATATGCTGCTATACAAAGGGATACATAGGAACCCTAATTTCAACGATATGATAAATTGGCGGGTAAAAATGGATACACCATTCATTCTCGTCTTCTGCATTACGCAGAACGGTAGTGTGGAATCACAAACAAGTGCAAACAGTCTCATTGCTAGTTGCTATCATTCATTTTAAGTGCCCTTTTGACAATCACTGTTACACATCTCAACTCACTACATATACTGATATATGGAATTTTCCCGGTGTATGTTTCATAAATAAGAATTATACAGCATCTCGTTACATTCGCTTTCCAATCATACTTGTGTCTCTTATTAAGTACATTATCAATAGTAAACTGTAGTGAAAAATGTTTACTCAAACACACACACACACATATACACAGAGAGTGAGAGACACAGAAAAACACACCTATGTATATCTGGAAAGAAAATTAAATCACAATAATACTTACGCGTATAAAATTAACAAATGCTTCTAAAGTACAATAACTAGTGATTATATTGTATTCGCCAAAGGGATAAATTAAGTGATTCCGCATTATTGATGCCACAGATGCATACAAAAATACGCACAAACGACACAGAATAAATAAATAAGTACATGTATTCATACAATTAAGAAGACAAGCTGGTATTAACTCCAAAATTTTTAAGACGCTGTGACCATCCCAAACATTGCCAAAAATAGATTAGAAGCATTGACAAGAAATACATAAAACAACCAGCGATAAGAGTAGGGACATCTCATATCTTTGGTTTAATAAAATATGCATGTAATTTTAAACTACCCATTTGCAAATTAATTAGCTGTAAACGTTATATTTAGCATACAAAACCGTATATCACAACTACGTAAGTAGGTATGGGATGAAATGATCGTCGGTGACAAATGGTACAGAAAGGGTACTTAAGGTCAAATGCCCATTATTCAATCAGATACAAATGGTGACTGCGAGTACAATATAAATAGTTATATCGGGAAGTGTTTTGTTAGGAATTGGAAAGACATCTTTTTCTAGCTCTATCTGAGACTACAGCAGTAAATTTATGTCACACAAAAAGATTAATACATATGTATATCAGAACTTCTGCTCGTAAATAGTAACTTGTTACCATTTTATCAACAGTAATCTACAAACTGCTTTTGTTTAAAAAAAATCGGTGATAGCCTAGTGGTTAAGAATTCAGCCTCTCACTCCGGGGGTGCTGGATTCAAATCCATGGCGCGCACCTGTTTACAAAAGTGCGTTTTAAATTTAAATATCACTTGCTAAAGGTAAAGGACAACATCGTGAGGAAACCTGCACACATTATAATTGAAAAAAAACAATTCTAACGTGTGTGACGTCCGCCAACCCGCACTTGGCCAGCGTGGTAGACTATGGACTTAACCCTCTCAATATGAGAGGAGATCCATATTTCAACAGAAGAATGATAAATGGGTCGATTATTGTAATCTACAAACACTTTTAAATTCACCTCCAAACAAATTCGCTCCACACCGCCGTTGTTATTAAACTCCACTTCGGTAGGTTTTCTGGAGCGTAACTCGCACTAACTATATGTGAAGACAAGGATTTGGGTAACAACGGTCCACACTCAAGCGAAATGATCAGTCCTGTGTTGACTTCTCTAGGCAATCAGTTCCTCATAGCAGCACTGCACAGCTCAAAGAACATTTTAGGTGATCACACGGTCATGTGAAGGTTACAGGAGAAAAATGCTGTTACCCATAACCCTGTTTGAAGCCGAAAAGAGACTGCGATTTGGACCAGAGTATGGTGATTGGACCTTTGAACAATGAACATCTGCCATCTCCTCGACTAACACAAGCGCATACTATGTTGCAACGACATACGCAATGTAAACTATTCAAAAACAGAAATAAAGACTGGTCAATTCTTTTGTAATACTTAACTTGTTATAATTCTTAATGTTATAAAACCCGATTCATATTTTTATACATGCTTTGAAATGATTACCTCATACAAACACCTCAACAACGAAAAAATAACGACTAAAGCACCTTAAAGCAAAACTACCTAAACATGTGATTTTTCTGACCCCAAGTTTAGTAATCCATTAGATTGATAATACATTGTTGACTTTCTTTGATATGCAAAGAAACCATATCGACATAGTGGAGTTGGTCACAAAACGTTTCAAATTTTAAAATAGACTACACTAGATACAGTTGGACTTATCTATGTTACCAATTTATCAAACGGGCTTGCTTTTACATGCAGTGTTTTCTGTATCTTTCAAATCTTGATGAATAGGTAATATGAAATCATTTTGTCACTAAAGTATTTCATCAATACATCAATACATACATAAGCACTATTCCATCAATACATTTATACATAAGTGAATTGTACACTCTTGGACTGTAGATCAAGGAAACGAACAGATAGACGCGGCATTGGTTTAAAAAAGAGGTTTAGATGCAATGAAAAGTTATTTTGTCTTTTGTATTTCACTTAAATCTAAGTGCGACATAATTGGGAAAAGCACGATGATTTCAAGATTAGGAATTTTCAAGGTTACCGGTTACCGGTGTATCAGATTTCGCTCATTTCAAGCGCTTCGTATTTGGACAAGATACAAGTCCATTCGAACATGAGACGCGCAATAACGGTCTAAAAATTTCTGACTTGCGAAGACTTGCGGAAATATAATCGTGGAGTTAAATATTAATAGTTTCTTGTTTAAATAAAACACCCGCTTGAGTTCCTAAAAACGCAAAGATTGTTCGAATTTGCCATCGAGCCACTAAGCCGAGCTGGCCGGACATTCTTGCATATTTTCTCTCTGAGCATGATGTAACCTTAACGATTCTTTGTGTTTCGAAAATTCCACACGGCTCCCAACCAACTGAGGATCGTACACATATTTTAACACACAAGTAAAAATAGAAGCCGATCACACGATTCAAATTTTATGAACGGACGTAAACTTTAATTAATATCCATATACATTACTTATTTGTCGATTTTGCTAGTAGTCTTGATAGTTATAGAATGTAGCAGCATTTATTCTTGCCGCTAAACAGCAGCATAACTGCTTTGGTCGGTACGAATAGCAAACAGGGAAGGCAAATCCAAACACTCTAAAATATTAAGCGTTTCACGCAAATTGGCACGGCTGGCAGATATACGATTTTATTGTATAAGGTTAGATAAGAAGACAGCATAGCATGAAGTTCAGGCCTATTGACAGCTTTCATAGCTTTAAAAAAATATGCTGCTGCTTATATTGTTCATAGGAAGGATTTTTTTAGCTATACATTTTTCCATCTTCAAGTATTAGTATAGTATTAGTATTATAGTGCAGTGATAGCCTGGTGGTTAAGAATTCAGCCTCTCACTCGGGGGTGCTGGGTTCAAATCCACGGCGCGCACC
>DWJK01000142.1:0-27593 GCA_018248815.1 Croniades pieria auraria
TTGAGAGGGTTAAGGCCGTAGTCCTCCACGCTGGCCAAGTGCGGGTTGGCGGACTTCGCACACCTTAGAAACATTTTCGGAGTTTAACAATTGTTTAATATAAAGTTATATTTTTCTGCGAAAAACAGACAATTGTGATCGACATTGTAAATCGTTAATCGGAATTTGGCTTAACAATAGAATAGGCCGCAGTTCTTTTTTTCTTTCTCTTGCAACGGTGACGGCCCGCCGCGCGTTCTGCCATGATGCTCTAATGCGCATTAGTTGAAATATACGTTAGTGGCCAATTTATCTATCATATATGTTTTAGCGCCTTTAGCGCTCGAGACAATTTGGTACTAACATTGTATGTTGAAGCTTACTGCGCTCAGCTTTGCTTAACTTTATGGATAGTTCGCAATATAAAACCTCGTAATGAGTACATTAGCTCAGACTCAATTGACAGAGAGATAGAGAGAGGGAGACAGCAATAAAACGATGCTACGTACAAAATTACGACGTAAAAGGCTTAGAATTATAAAGTCTTGCGACGCTGTGTTATTGCTTGAGTGTTCGATTTTTGTTTTGTTCAGTTTCTAACAATTATTTCACTTTACAGTTTTATCAATATATGTAAAGCAAGCTATCATATCCAGTGCAATTGTATTAATGCTGATTACATTTTATAACGGAAATCTCACGTCTGTTCTGCGCCTAACGCGAACCCTCGGGAGCGGGGGCTTATTAAATTATTTATCATTGGTGTTTCTACTCAATTAGCTCACGACTCGTTGATCCGTAATAGATGTGCTGTGTTTTTATTTACCAACTGCCCTCCAAACGCATAAAATGTCTTGAAAACATCCGATTTATTTCTACATATCTATACATATGTATTTACATTTCTTAATACATATTTATGTAGATAATTTTATACCCAGATGCAAGATAGACACGTTGTACACAGGAACTTTTTGTGATCAAGTAATACTCTCCTTGATAATAAAGTATTTTTGACGTAGTGTGCGAATATCTTGCGAATTTGGCAATAGGCTCACCACCTATTCCATGGGACTTAAACGTAGCTGGTGAAACGTGGGAGTTTACTACACTCCTCTGCCTACCTCTTCGGGGATTATAGGCGTGATTTTACATAATACTGTGCGAACACAACGGTTTTTAAGTACAAGTAATTGAAATAATTCGTGATGTTGAACTAATGGTATATTAAACAACAGGCTAGCATAGTAATTTGGGTCATAGAGTCACACTCCTTGGGTCTGTACTATACTAAGTACGTTTTTATGATTGAATGTCACCAGCTGTTACAGTGAAAGCATATTGTGAAGAAACCTAAACACTTTACAGTTCTCCATAATGTTCTTCAAGTCGTGTGAAGACTGCCATTTCCTACTTGATCAGCACCTGTCATGCTATCACGCCGTGCTAAGGGCTTCAGCAGGCTCTTTACGAGAGGAAATGTGTGTCTCAAGTTGAAACGATGGTAAGCTTAGCAATGATGATAACGAAAATGCTGATGATATGTTTTCTGAAAATTAATTTAAAAACAACTATTGTTTATGCTCTTTACATTGACATTGGCCTATGTCCAGCAGTGGACGGAGCAGGCTGATGATGATGATGATGATGATGATGACATTGACATTGTAATTGTCAGTCATTTAGAAATTTTGTATTCGGCTAAACAACCATCCATTTATTATGTTACCATTCCACATTTTCCTAGGACCGGAAGGAGTGGCGCCGATTAGTTCAGGTCTATGTCCAGCATCTAGAGGCTGACGATGATGATGATTCCAAACGTCAGGTTTGCTCCTGGAACTAGCAGATATCAGAACGATGATATGTGTAGCTATCTGGCCTGTGTTTGGTTGTGTGTGCTCGTCTATGTGTGTGTTTACTGCTCATAGATACAAGGAATCCTATTTTGAAGATGTTAGTGTGGACGTTATCGATCGATTCATTTGTATGAAAATTAAAAACTTTCGTGAACAAAACCCCGTAATGTACACTATTACCAATACAGGATAATGTGTTGAAACATTTTTCTTTCTGATGTTACATAATAATTGGTTAATGTATATATTTTTAATGAAGTACAATGAGGTTTATATGACTATTAGAGTATGATTTTAAAGATTTAATTTCAAAAGAAAACTGGTAACAATAATAGATTTTTTTTTCATTTTAGGATATGTTCACTTGTTTTAATTGACGCGCAGAAAAATGTATTGAAGGACCTCTAACAGTTACAATAAAGTATGTGCGTAATGGACCTTTAAGGGCAATAATTATTTTTCCCGGGAACCCTCTTAAAGGCATTTAGCTACGCTGAGTCTAGTTTTAATTAGCAAAATCCAACGTCAATAATTTCAAATGTCCACTTAATGTGAGAAAACTGCTGACCGATGGATGGACGACACTTCCACGTAACGCCATAGAGTAGTTGCTTACAGAGGCGTCACATCACTGAAAGATAACGGTAATAATATGTTCAAATTTACAATCCCTTAATTGCCTTGTTTTGATTGTTTAAAATACTGATTTGTAGAAACGATCTAAGTCACAATGTTTTTGTATTCCCAGCCTTATTTTATGTAAAAATATAGAGGAAGAAAGTAAAAAAAAGCTGTATCCAATAACTATCACTTCTCTTCATGAACTAACCACACTTTCTGTTATTTCAGGTAATGCACAATGAACAACCAGCGAAAGGCTTGTAACAATTCGCAATCCCGAGTAAGGACAATAAAACTCAGAGACAGGTTGTGAGTAGGCATGCAAGTGTACAGAACACTCTTTGGTATATCTGTTGTGGATTTCACAATCGCGTCCCGCGCATTCCCGCGCGTGCTCGTTTTTGCCGCGCAAGCGCAACGATGACTCAAAAATTTACGTTTATTTATTATCTGTCTCCAAATCACCGCGGACCTTGTGACTGCGAACAGATAAAAAAACCTATTCTCTTTTTAAAAAACACCGAGACCGAAATCGAGATTTGAACGCGAACTGGTTGAAAGTTTGATAACCGAGAAAGCTGCATTTTTGTGAAATAGAACGTGATTGGGTTTTGTTCAGTGTTATTTTTAGAGCAGGCTGTATATATTTTTTATAAAGCTAGATACATGTTTTAATAAGCTTTATGCAATCAATAGATAGGTAGCTAGGAGAACAGTGTATCGTGCACTGTTTATAAGTGCATTAGGTAATTTGTTCATGAGGAATTTTAAATCACAAAAAATGGCGATGCTCGTTTACTATTTATACTCAGTATATTATTTTCGATTATAGAACACTACTGCGACGCTTACGACATTACAGCTATTAGTGCGCGATGCATTATAACACAGGGTGGTTTGATAGGACTGTAATGATTGCCAGTTTGCGTGGTGTTGATGTGTTATAAATGAAATAGAAGCACGTTTACCAGTTAACGTCGTCTTCTGCCTTTGCCATGAATAACGTTAAGTCTAATATAAGAACACTTATTAAAAAAACTCAGATTAATAGGTAAAATCATCATACTTAAGATAATGTAGTCAAAACCCCAGACTAAATAAAGGATTGGGAATGATGGAGACTACAACAAACACCCTTAATAAGTGACAGCTCGAACATTCTCGAATGCACTGCGATCTGACAGCTCCTTTCATATGCTAATCGTTGTCAAAATTAAAAGCTTCCATGGCACAATTCGAGTCGCATGTATTGCCTACCTGTTTAAGGGTTTACCTGTTTGACACGATGACGAAAGGAGAGCCCGTGTGTCGTTATCTTGGACAACTTTCGAAAAAAATCGCCTCATTATCATTACAAATGCGCAACTGGAGCAGTTCAGTTTGCGATAAGGAAGTTGTTTGCATGTTAAGTAAATAATAAATAAATATCTTGGGACATCTCCATACACGCCATCTGATCCTCGACCGGGCAACCTGACAACCGATGATCTAAGTGATATAAATATATTTTGTTTTTACCAAACACAAAACAAATACTTGAGCTTCTAACAGAAATGTTTTTCCTGGATATAGATCCATATTTTTGTTTAACAATCAAGTTCATTAACTACATAGTGAACCAATGGTAGATAATTGTTGACAATCAATTGACACAGTGAGGTAGGTAAAGCAAGGTAGGATAGGTCTTGGGTATGTGATAAGGGCGGATTAAAGTTCCTTTTTCCTCGTCAAAGTAGTGAATCTTAAAACTATATGTCATTTTTGAAATTCATTAGAACTCTGTTCAGAATTCAGCCTTGCTTCACTTATTTCTGTCGCAGCATGGATACCTGCAGATTCATTGTTTTTCCTGTCTATTTACTTTTTTAGAAGTTATGGGATATTTGTGTGACAAACATGCATATTTTTTCTAAGCCTGGGTGTAAAATAATGTATGCATGTATTTTGAAAGTTATATATTTAGGTAATTTTTTAGCTGTCTGGCTACCGTTGATTAGGCTTTATCTCATTTAGGATCAGATGCTGTTTGCGACTTTGTCATAAAATCTTATCATTATTTAGTTAGCAATGGACTTTCCTACGGTCTCTGTGATTTTATATAAGAAAGATCTATAATGTGTATCGCTTAACATCCGATCGCGTTTGATTCCGACTACTACTTTCATAAAAAACAAATCAAAGATGAAATTCAAAAAACATCTCTTTTTGCACTCGAAAGAGAGCATTAAGGCCAGCGGTCGCTCACGGCAGCAAACAGGACAAAACAATGATAATCGCAAGTCGAAACGACAATAAAATAATCAGCGTACGGACCCCGGTCGTGCCATAAGTTTTGTTATGACCGCCCTTTTTTATTTCTACAGATCTTTTTTGCTATCTCTACCGATCCTACTGTGCGATGATATGTATAAAGTAGGGACAGCATACTGATCGTACCGGAGTTTTCGTTTGTTGAATAAAAGAATAGTTGGCTGTTACGGGCATATGTGGGAACATCCCGCTTACAAACAAATTCAATCTAGTTGGAATATTTTTTTCTGACAAAGATTTGTATGGATTTTTCTTGATAGGTTTCCATCTCCCTCGAATATTGGATTACAATGGTACGAGATATATATTCTGTTAGAACAAAAAAGATACGGAGCTGGGTCTTTTGTAGTACGAATAGAACTATGGAAAAAGACAAAAGACAATTTCATAAATATTCAAAATCAATAATTATAAAACAGCTATGATTTTTAAGTAAACTTTATAAATCCAAGACTTGTTATGTTCTTATGGGTAATACAATTAATTAAAACGCATATGTATATTTGCCTTTATATCTTCTTACTGTATCTTTGTCTTTATGAAATTAATAACAATTTGTTTTAGAGTTGTCACTTATGTGTAATAATTATGCAATATTTTTAATTTTTTATAAATCTTTGTTCACGTGTAATATTTATATTAGCAGAATTGTCCTATAAATAAGCTGTAACCCTCATATAAATAAGTTGTAACCTTCATATAAATAAGCTGTAACCAAGCAAACGTGAATATGCTGACGGTACAAATTAATTGATACAGTATGTACGTGAGTTAACTTTGTCGTGGGCTTCGAGACCGACCTGCCCCGCGCTTAAGGCGAACTTCATATTTAGATTTTTTTTGTATTGAGAAAAATGGGTTTTAAACATTAAAAAAATTGATAATAAAAGTGGTAGTCATACATATACATGCTATGTAGCAATAATGTACGGATACTGTATTTTTCTTGAGTTTCGTTCAGTAAATAAAATAATAATAATCTACCCATTCGTCATTCCACTGTTGGAATATGGGTCTCCTCTCATATTGAGAAGGTTAAGGCCATTATCTGCCACCCTGGCCAAATGCGAGTTGGCAGACTTCATACACCTTAGAGTTTTTTTTTTATACATTCTAAGGTGTGCAGGTTCCTCACGATGATTTCCTTCACCGTTAGCAAGTGATATTTAAATTTAAAACTCACTTTTGTAAAAAGGTGTGCACCATGGATTTGAACCCAGCGGCCTCGGAGTGAGAGGCTCATTCAGTAAAAAACATTTTTAAAGTTTATTTATTTTTCTGTACGCAGGGGACGATCATCATTTTAGGTATTGGCCTAATCCTCCTGAATATTATCCGATAATTAATCATACAAAACGAATATGAATACTGTGTGTATAGTGTTTATTTGTCCGTATGTCCAGTAAATAAAAGGATGCCTGTTTTTTACTACTCTCCGCGGTATTTGTATAATATTAAAAACGTGTTATTATTATTAAGTGTCAATACATTTTTATCGTCAGCATTTATTGTTATATTTGAAATAAATGTATACATAATATTTGATGTAAATTAAATGATTGTTACAACTGACTTACTGACTGCCTCGTTGGTCGAGTGGTTGTAAGCGCGACTGCCGAACGGGAGGTCCTGAGTTCAAATCCCGAGTCGGGTACTTTTGGATTTTTCTAGTTTAGAATTTCTAACAGTTTCGGAGTCTGAATGTGTGTGCCCGGTGTATGGCAATAGGCTCACCACCTATTCCATTGTGGGACTTAAAGGTAATTGGTGAAACATGGGGGTGTACTACACTCCTCTGCCTACCCCTTCGGGGATCACAGGCGTGATGTTACGTTTTAACTGATTGTTGTCATATCGTGCAATATGGTATAATAATATTTCATATATGTTTCACCAATCGTACCACAGGTTCCTTATTGGTAACATATATAAAAAACAGTTAAATATTTCCGATTATGATCATTAGATAACAGTTACTTAATCTTTCTGAAGGCTTTCAATGCAGCAATAGAGCTTCGAAAAATCGATTTCATATTAGCAGGTATAAATTTTTCATATCTCTACTATGTAGCGAGACTGGTGCCCAGTGGTTTTACTTAAATTATGAGATCCGTGTATCATAGATACAATCGCCTCGATACGATATTGGAGTTCAGTAAACCACTCTACCAAACTCTACATACTGTTATCGAAACTCTACATTCTATTATCGAAACTCTACCACAGTTACGGTAGTGTATCGGCAACAATCGCTACCGGCCACGCTAATGCTACCGTAGAAATTATGCAACTACTAACTAATCGGTTTTACTTGTAAAGAGATTTCTTATCGTTCTGTGAACTATGGTAATGCGTTCCTTTTCTAATTTCTACATAAACCATTGATAACGGAGTCGTAATAATTTTTTTGCTTACCCTTCGAGTTGTTTGTACGCCGGCACCTACTATCTGTGGTACTGCCTAGTAATTTCAGTCCATAGCTCTACATAATATTCTCTAAAATGTCTGATGAAGTATGCCAACTCTCACCTGACCAGCGTGACGAATTGTAATATATTGGTCAAAATCGTAGGCTTTTATTTAAGATACCGTTTTGAATACTAACTGCTGAATACATTTTCTATAGAAATAAACTATTTTCCATTATAGGTATAATACATATTTATGTAGAGTTTCAAAGCCCGGCAGCGAAAGTTGTGTATATCTTGATTGAGTAAGAGCTTCGCATGTCCACGTATGTCGCCCGGCGACGTAAGTAAACATGAATTACCGTACTTAATTCTGTTGTGCGCGAGCGCTGGTGTTTTGATACTGTGTATGAACTGAAAGCGGTCACGGAAATATCCGTTCAAAGTTACATTAATATCTGCTCTTCTCGCATGAAATTATCAGGTGTTGGGATATTTCGAGCTCTGTGTTCTTTGCTCACCATCGTAAGGAACCTGGCGTGATTATTTGATGGTAATTAAAATGCGCGGTATGGAAGTTTCTGGAATGTTCGTATTGTTCCATTGTTATAGTTTTCGTTTTGTTCTCGTTTAGTTTAAATATTGTGAATGTTAGTTTAATATTGTAAATAGGGAACAATATTTTCAGGTTTGCTTTAAAATTATAGTGAAGGCCTATAGTCAGTTGTGTACTGAGACAGGCTGATTAATGATATCTATGATGAATTTGAACTTTTTGTCCCGACATTGCAAAAAGGGACAGGTTTTCTAATCGTAATGTATTAAGTTTAGAGCCGGTTTATATATTACGCGCGTATATAAAATATTGTTTTACCAGATTCCTTAGTGTTATCTAGATATATAAATACTATATATGCATAAATACTAAATTATCAATAAAACTAACAGGTACCGGGTTTATCGCTATCGCTTATGCTTTGAGCCTAATGAAAGTCGGCAAAATGTCTCTTCGAAAGCACCGTTTTATTACAATTAATGATTTTAATTAACAAAATATGTAATTTAAACTGTAGCAAATCTCGGCCCGTGAGCTTTGGACAGCGTGGCATGGCAGGCTCGCGTTGTCGTCGTAATACCGTTAATTAATTCATACGATGATAATACGTTATTATGTTTGTATCTCGACTTATATAATGATTTCTGTTTATAAATAAAAAGTATGGAGGAGATAAGTGCATGGTTAATGGTTAATCACTAACTAGGAAAGTCCTTAATATATATAATAATTAATTACATCTATTTACTTTCTATGATCATGTATACGTCTAATATACGAATTGTGTAATGACAGTGCCGTGATAATCTAGGTGTGAAAATTTCGGTGATTTGGGGTTCGAATCTCGGGAACGATTTATCAGTAGGTTGTTTGCGTTTTTGAGATAAAATTTATATTATTTGGCTATGACAGTGAAGGGAAACATATTGAAGCGAGCTTCGTAGCATAGAGTTCTTCATAAAGTCCTGTGAGACATACGAAGTCTGTCAATAGCTTAACGGTTTTTATTCTTAAGCGTTCCACCGCTGGTTACGAGGAGACACGTATCCACCAATGAAACTGTGAAAGGGTTAATGCTAGAGGATTTTGAAAGCATCTGTGTTTAAAATGAAATTACGGGTTTGTATGCGCTGCTCAATGAAAATATAACTTATACGCCAGTTGGATACAAGAGTATGAGTTAAAAGAAAATCGTCAACCAGAGCTCAAAGTGGGAAGTGGCAGCGTGTTCAAAATATTGGCAACGAAGCCGGTTACGTTGTAATAAGAGAATATTTCCTTGCAATTATCGAACGGACAGTAATTCTCAAGGCACTTCAATTTTAAGTGACTTAAATTTTAGTTACATTAAAAAACTATACTTAATCGCAGTTTAATGATATTTATTACTTTTATTATAGTAGCTCCGTCTGTTTCTGTGTTTTTGAATTGAAAAAAAAACAAATCGAATGTAATCAAATATGTACATTTTCATAATATTTTTAAATTTAAGTGCAAGCACTTAGAAAATGAAGAAATTCAATAAAGCTTCATAAAGAATTATAAGAGTTCAATTTGGCAATAATTCATATAGCATGAGTTTAGCCCTTTTGTACAGAGGTCAGTAATATCTGTATGTTTTAGAGGGTTTGAACTCGGCTGCGATCTAAAGTTAGAACTTAGATAATCAGCATCCAGCATAAAATATAACGGTAACAGCGTCCAATTTAACGGTAAACAATGACAAAATACAGTTTGATCTCGAACACTATTTGTGTTGATTAATCGACGGCGCAATATCTACCGTCATCTGATCAGGAATCGAACCTGGACCGAGAATAATTCGGTTAGTGTCGGGGGTCGCGTATTTTTGCCGGACTGAGCCGGCGCGTGCTCGCCGCCGGCGGTTTAGTGTTGTGCGGCCCACCGATATTGTTGCACTAATTTTTTAAATGTAATTATCATTGCTTTTATCGTCATCTTCATTTTCATCACCTTCATTATCATCATTGTCATTATCATCATCTTCATTATCATCATCTTCATTATCATCATTGTCATTGTCATCAATGACATTTATATCGTCGTCATTATCATCAATGACATTTATATCGTTGTCATTATCATCAATGACATTTATGTCGTTGTCATTATCATCAATGACATTTATGTCGTTGTCATTATCATCATTGCTTTTATGATTATTATCGTCATTTTCATCACCGTAGCAAATAACAATTTTATAGCTCTACTATTAGGCTAGGGTCTCCTGTTACAATGAGAAGGATATTATAACATAGAATTTGACATGCAATATAGTTGATGTAAACTGTTACTAATAAATAAAGCTACTCTGTAGATGATAACTTAGAACTTGACATCTTGAACTTGAATAATTGAGATGCCTCTAACTTAAAAGAATTTGCTTCTTTATCCCCTTTCCTTTCTTCTCCTTCACAAACGCAACAAATCTAGCAAAGATCAAGAACGAGGTGCGTGTATTCGCCAATTGTGCACAGATCTAACGCTGAAGACAGGATCCTAGGAACAACTATTTTTTACCAGTTAGCTCTTCGTTTGTTCTACACCAGTGTATACGTATCCTTCATGTTGTCATGACTAAAAACAGTAAAACAAGGCCGCGCCGTGAATATGGAAAGTTGTTTGCAACAATGTTTCGTCAATGGATCATCTAGAGTGCGTTAGTTTATATTATCTGGACAATTTAAATTAATCTGTCTTTCTTTGAAATAGCATTGCTTAGATCGCTAAAAAAATTGTTCGTTAATAGCTCAGGTGCTGGTTTGGATTTTTCGAAAAAAGTGTTGTAGAATTTGTCTATGACTGTTTCGGTATGCCAAGTAAACTGTAGCTGGGCTCTGCCGCTAACACATATTGTATTGTTCACTAGTAGTAAGTCTGAGTCTTTAACTAACTGCGATTGATCTCAAGCAGTAGTCCCTGGTACGGTACATCTTAAATATTATGGAGGTATCAGCTCAGTTTACCAATGTGTTAGCACTAGTTAGATCTCTCATAACTCTAGAATGAGGAAATGCAACGTTCATATTTCACCTGTTTGAATATGGTTGAGATGTTTCTGCATGTGTATTAACAAGGCGGTATATATAACATATTTTGGATACTATAGACAGAATTCAGTCTTCCTGCGCCCACCTACTTCAGGGCTTATAAGTTTCAAATTCTGGCTGGCCCTTTTGATATCACGAAGCTAAGGGAATTTTTGAGATTTAATATAATTTGTTATGTGAAAACAGGTTGATTCTAAAGCTATTTTTTGAATAGGTTCACTCGTTTTAATGTACAATGCGCTAGAACACCCCTAGTCGCAACCCGGAGCGCGTAAATCGAAGCGCGTGCGCGCCGCCGGGGACCCCGCGCTCGTAACTCGCGCCCTCTCGCGTCTACCAAGCATACTAGTTATCGGCCACAATAGATGAATTTGGGATTCATATAAAAATGTATCTTATCTTGTGAAATGTATTATTTCAAATTGTCATATGAAAGTAATAATTTTAGAACTACAGAAAACAAATTAATATTAACATCGATGGATAAATAAATTACCCATGTACATTTATCATAAGTAAATCTTTGTATAATCACTAAAGTATGCATTTACCATAGGCCCTTTCCGTTTTCCAGGGTTGATCAAGAGAACGCTATTACGCATGAAATATGCTCAGGTACTCAGTTTAAAGTGTTAAACAAAAAAAAATTAAGATAAGTTTTGATTGTTTTTTGTCATTTTTCTGCACTGTTGAAATCGTCGTTATGATCCATTCGGATATTAAGGTAGGCAGATACATGAGGGCATTGTGATAATATTAAGTTATGCCTATGCGTCTGTAATTAGTCGGAAAATAGAAAAACCCGTAGAATGAGGGAGTATAGACAGAAATGAACTATGAACTGCAGTGTCTAGGAAATAAAAGCAGATGGCCTCCGGTTAGTTACTATTATAATATGAAAAAGTTGACAATCACTTAAATGTTTGTCTAAAAATACCGTAATTCATATATGTATGTAACACGCGTTCAACATAAAAAAAAACATTTTGGAATTTACAGTTCCCGATATAAAACCTCCACTCGCATTCAATATTCAATTACTCCATCTTTTCCATCGCCGTAAGCCGAATACCAATCAATACAAAGGTATACATATATTTTCGGCGGTCATTAATTATAAACGAATCACTCGTAAAGTAAATAACTTACTTTAAGAATCACTTACACAGATGTAGATTTATTAAGGTTTTAGGCTGTCTACACACGTCGCTTTTTTATGCGTAGGAAAAAACTCCTATTGGTAAATTAACGATCACTTTTGAAAGTTTCTTGTCGCTTACGAACGTGTTTTGAACTTACTGCTCTTTTAGGGCGGGGAAGAAATTTTTCCTTAAATCTCCGAATAATATACGATCAGATCAGATCAGCTGCGATGCAAGCTGTCATTTTTTCTAGAAACCGACACGAAAGCGCTGTTAAGTTACTGCGGAAATAGATTTAACCCTAATGTTTTCACAGTTGAATTTTACTTAAACGTAAACAGTTTCTTAAGAATGTACGAGTACTAAGATAATTGACAAATTGTTTCAGACGTCATCTTTTATGATAGGACAGCACTTACCATACATTTATTGCGATGGTGTATGTCCGTGTTTATCCATTTTTTACGAAGGTTCATTTTCACGCGGGACTAATCATTTTTAGTAATACTAATAGTCAAGAAATGACTTGGGTCACCACTCACCCTTATAATCATCACACCAGTCTATTGTTCTAGTGGCGGATATGCTTTTCAAAATGTGTGGCTACAGCAGTCGGTTTTCCACTGATCTTGTCCTTAGGTCTACGGACATTTTATCTAAAAATAAACCTGCAAGCAGAGGCTGGATATGGCAAGCCGATGACAGGACGCAATGGAGCCCATTGGGGCAGACCTATATAGAGCAGTGGACTGTAATAGTCTGATGATGAAATGATGAAGATGAAAAAATATGAAATAACGGCCATTAAATAATCACATATTTTTTACAAATTGAGGGTAGTTTATGTGCAGGTAACATTTGGTGTTAAAATCATTATAATCATCATTTCGCGCGAAAACACAACAGTTAGTAAGCAACTTTACCAGCGACAATACGGCATTACTTTTTCAACCATGGCTCATTGTCCGGCACGCCTCGGGTACGCCCTCTGTAAAAAAAATAACAAAATGGCCGCATATGATTATACCGAGCAATATCCGAAAAGATTACGATCTTATCTCTCGATCGGACATGCACATCTTGAGGCATTTGCACGCTGCGATTTTTTCAGTGTTTACGATTTTGCGGTGATTCACAGTTGAAATGTACGGAACTTTCATTTCTGTTCAATAATTATTCCTCGCAATATACTTATATATTACTTACGAGTCCATTTAAATCGAGCTACTTGTACCTGCAACTTCAAAATATACGTACAATATTCCCCAACATCAAGAATGACAAACTAAGTAAATGTTTTTGCAGAATCTATTTTACGTCATCAGTTTTATACCAATCTTGCAAGTCTTTATTCATAATATGATTTATGACTTATAACAATTCAAACATTTAAGGCCTGGTTTATTTCTTTGATATACATAAATATGATGTCAATGGTCATGTCACTTGATGTCATATGGTGTTATTATGACATAGGTGCAGCTAAATGGTAGTCAATTGAAAATTTAATAATAATAAAATGAAAGTACCATATTTCTGATATTTGTATCTGTTTAGACACTATTACTTTAGCATTGATATGATTTAAATATACAACGTTTTAGGTTCTTAAAAAACTACAGAAACAATTGCAGTGTCAGCTAATAGTAACATATTTAATAACAGTCCTAAAGCTTAATGCTGATCAATACGCAACAGCTAACAGAATATTAATACTCTCTAAGTATATAATTTTCACATAGTTTTCTCTTTTCGATTAAATTAAAGACAATATTAAATTTTCACATCCTACCGGGCATCGTCGTCGCATACGAGTATAAAACGCACCTTATTAATGCGTCTCTCTGTAATCTGTCTTGCGAAATCCCGCATTGTGTCCACTTTCTTCCAACATTTGCGAAAGCAAGCCTTTTGGCGGGCTGGTCTTTCTTACGACGAAAAATCGAAATTTAAAAATGTATCGACGGTAGCCTGATACCTGTGTATCGTCGACTAGTGCTTGTGTTCATAACTTCAGCCGATCTCGTAAATGAATCTCGTAAACTTCTGTTGTTACTGATCGATTGTTTAGAATTATTTTTGTTGGAAAAGCATGATTATTTACATCATTTTTCTACAATGAATTTAATACGGCATTATCATTATCGATCCTTTCATCGCGTACTATCTCACTGTTGGACATGGACTTTCTCTTAGAACGAGCTGGCTCAGGGTTTGATTGACCAAGCTGGCCAAAGGCAAAATAGCCAGCCATCACCAGATATTTTATTTTGTTATTATTACGCTAAATATAATTACGTCTAAATTAAGGTGTTGCCCTGGGAACAATTATTAGACCACAATTGTTGAAGCTGACCTCTGTTGTAATTGTTGTGAGCACCTACTGTTGTTTTGTGTTGTTTATTAGGTCCGAATTTATCCGGAGTGGAGGAATGGACTACAGATTTAGAAAGAATTTATATTGCCACCTCTTATGTCAGCGAGTCCGTTTTATTATTTTCGTTTAATAGTAAATCCTTTTATTTAATGACAATACATCATTGGGAGATTTGGACATCAATTATTACCGAATAATATTATCCCATCGATGTTGGTCTAACAAGTATCGGTAACAATAATAAGGGCGCGCAAAAATCTTTTAACGATATTGTCTTCGTTCAATTAAGCGGGAGCGGAGTCAAGAAGATATTTTCTTTAGGAATTTCGCGCGGCCGGCCCTTGGTCTTGTCAATAAAGTCCATATAAATTGCCTCCACCAAGCCGAATTTGAATATAATAGTCCCTCTCCTATGGTTCGCTTTTTACCCGCTTACTTGAAGACGGCGCAATCTCTGTCCGATTATATTGTAAGCAAATTATCTGTTTGGATCTCTCGAGCGGTTTTGAGAAAAGTATCATTTGCTTGTGTGTGTGTGTGTGCGTGCTTTTTTGTCGTTTGTTTTACGATTATTTTTATTGAAATTAGCTTGGGTTATTGAGTTATTATTTGTGTATGGAGGGGATGGTCGTTTGTGGAAACAATTCTGTTTGATCATTAGGTTTGAATACATTAGAATCTTCTTTTATATTTAGTCACAATTTATTTTTAACCAATTATATTTAATCAATACGATTATCACAATTTATATTTAATCAATACGATTAAATTTCATATTTGATCAAAAGTTATTTAACTAAAAATAGTTAATGTACATGAATAGTGTTCGTTCCAAGTTATGAACAAACACGAGTCCAATCTTTAGTAGATCCGAATCTCTATAACGGAGTCGCTTCTGATATAAATTTCGGATTGAGCTTAAACCAGAAGACCAGAACAAATGCGTTGTGCGTCACACGCAAACAATATAAAAATGTGAATTACCAAGGGAGGGGGAAAAGAGAAGGTGGGTGGGGGTAATAAGGCCATACCTTACATATGACTTGTCGTATGCCTTATGAACTCCATATCCAAAATCGTTAAATTTCCAATTCCTCGTATAGATCTAACGCGAAGTATCCGATCGCCAGAGGCGCTAGACCAGAAGTGTGTATCTTCCTGCTACTCTCAAACAACACCCACGTTTCGTGACTTCGTACGGCAATCAATTTAAGTGCCGAAATTGCCAGTTTCATGTTTCTGGTGCTAAAACGTGATACGGCAGTTACGTAAGATGCTCGCGCTTCATATTTTTACTGTTTATATTTCAACGGTACTATATAACGCAGCAGAATCCAGAAAGTTACTACGTTGTACAGTAGATGTATACATGCACTTGAAAAACGTAAAAAAGGCTACCTCGCCTCTAAGGAATCGTGTTCTTTGAGGGCGGATTTTGAACAAGAACATAACGGCGAGAGAAATGTGAAGCGTCCTCGAAAGGGGAACTCAGTAAGGGTACAAAATATGTTTAAGATGCTTTAGCGTACCAAATAAAAGAGGGAAATTAAAGACTACATGACAAGATCGTAAATATTGAGCGGAATTTAAAATGGGTAGGAATATTGCACAGGGAAGCAATGGAAACCGTTGAAACAGAACTGCAGTCGTAACTTAACTGTGGCAGTAATGTCTGATAATTTGACCATGCGAGAAAACTAGAAAGAGTTTCTTGATTTTGTTTTCAATTTTTTTGTTGACTACACTCAATTTTTTTTTGTTGCATATCCTTTATTTTAAAAAGTGTTTACAGCTGCAATTGGATATTTATAGCTAATGTCAGATAGCATTAAAGAAGGTAAAATAGTAGTAAAACCTTGTCACTTATGTATATATTTTTTGATTTGCTATTGGAGAAATAACAGCAGCTTTTGTTGTAGGGACATCTTCTAAATACTCTTTCGACATACGTCACTACTATAACATGTCGCCGTGGGGCTCGCCTTCATCCATTATTCAAGAGGCACACATTAAATTGCCGTTCATAGCGTAAAAAATCTAAATCTTCAGTACTGATAACGATTATACACAAAATGAACCTGTCGGAACCAAGCAACGTGGGGTACGAACACATTGAGGAGCGTAGCGTTCTGTACTTTACATAATACCTAAATATTATGTAGAAAAGAGGTGCGAAATGGAAAAATATACAATTTACTTCTTTCCTGTACAAATTTTTGTTTCTTAAGCACAAATTTTTAGTTTTTCAAATATGTAGCTATGTTTACAAATGTCGATTCTATGACACTTAATAGGCTGCAGATTATTCGATTTTGATTTCTCGGACCTTGAGGAATTTAAAGCAAAGTCTCAGATGTTCTGATTCTTTCATGATGTAGTTATTAGTTACATCCCCAGACACGTGGAATATTAGTATAGCGTGATTTTTACAAATAGATGTAAATACATATGTATGTATATAATGTACTATTTGTAGTATGCCTGGAAGGAACTGCGCAATTCCTTGGACTTCGCTTTTCAATAAAAGAAACCTCGTGCATTCCCGCCACGCGACGCGTCAGCCGCCATTTTGAAATCGAATAAAATTACGCAGAAGCGAAATTACGAGGGAATTAAATTCGACGCGACGACAGCCCCGACACGTGTGACGTGTGTGAATTGCCCCTGAATAAACATTTAATTTCAATGTAGGTTTTGTCCACGGATAGCTGAATAATATTTCTACCTACCGGTTCGTGTAACACGGGTGCCAATTTAAAACAGTCCGACCGGTGACGCCATGTTGATTTAAATGAACAACTTCAAATTGCAAAATAAACGTATGGCTCTCGAATTTGTCATTTTGCACGTTACGTGCATGTAAATGCAAAATTGGCGGGCCGTGGACATGTTTCAAAAACACCTGTGAAATTGGTTTTGGCTTGGAAATTAAAGGGTGTAAGTATCAACGTAATATTGAGACTATATCTTGGAAAAGTATGGTTTCCATTATTTATTTATATGTTTATTTATTTTTTTCGTTTCTGACATTAAAGTATTATTTTTTTTATGTGTAGCAATAAAATAATTCAAAATCATTAAATGTTTTTTAATAACGTATTTTCGTTACATTATTATTACGTTACGTATTTGCGTTATATTGAAATCGACAATAAAAATGTTTAACATTTTTTAATGCTTTAAATATAACTTGGGAAATAGACCCGTTGAGGCGCAATGAGCAATGTCAATATACTACATGAAAAAAAAAATTGTATTGTTCGATTCAGTTTCATTTATTGTTCTATCGTAAATGAGAATTGGTTTACAGTTAAATGTAAATCACATGACATGAATTGAATTTTTTTTCATGATGCATGACCATAAACCAATTTGAGAATAGTATGCATATTACAGTACGAAATAAAGTTGCTTCAAATAGCATTGATGATAGACTTAAACATTGCGTAAATTTTGCTTCTTATCCGCAAATATCATCTTGATCGTATGATTATTTAATCCCTATTTCAGTCGCAATATTAGATTGATGATGATATTTTAGATTGAGAAATTCGAATTCTTTTTATGTAGCCGTATGGGGTACAACAAATTCTGCCATATTTTTCGGTGTTACTTAATTTGCTTATATTCAATTAAAAATAAATTATACATAAGTGCAATAAATTTACACGATATTTTCATTACTCCACAAATATGGAGTAACGACTGCCATAAATTACACCATTATTTCATATTAACATTGTGGTTTTACGATCTATTACAAGTATCCGAACTCGAATTTTTAATGTTCGAAATTCAAAAAATTACAAATTAATATCCGCTTTAGGTTATAATAAAAAAATACAGCTGTCAATATACAACTGCCAGATATGTTTTTCTTGCACGTACACAATAACATTTACTAAATCGGTTGTTGAAATAATTGGGTAGTTAATATGAAAGAACGTAAAATCGACGATTAACGAATGCAACTATCACTTGATTTACATGTTCTGAAGAAAAAATCGAATGATAAGGCGCTTGTTGTAACGGTGAAAGCGGATTACCAGCCAGGGTGACAACCGAGTATTTACTGGTACGTTGACGAGATTCTATTTTCGAATTTAGTTAATGTTGCTGTATTTTTTTGAAGAAAACTTGCCAAAATCCAGTAAAGTCTTAGCTCTGGTAATCGATCGTATAGTATACGATTATTTCGATTTTTTCATACAGCGGTTTAGAAAAAGCGGTAATTCATAACAGATGCAAATTGATATTTTTAATGTTAACCTATAAGTTTTTCTTTAAGTTTTCCTTAAGGTTTTGATATTTGACATTACATCCTTAATGGCACTTATTGGTTATCACTGAGATCAATTCTTAGGGTGTTTATCAATTGGATACTTTGATGATACAAAGTGATGGTAGGTAATTGTGATAAAAAGACATGAAGTAATATTATGCAGTAACGTCTAAAACACAAAAGCTTTCGTTAAATATTGTGCGTTCGGATTTAATAATAATATTTATTACATTATCAACTCAAGTGTAGGCTTTTATGGTGCTCAGTAATGAGGGCGTATGTTCACCAGTGGACTGAGACCAAGCTAATGGTAACGAACAGATACATAGCTTCAAGCAGCGGTCTCGTTTGAATACACGCATACCTTTATCGTACATAGCTTGTTCGCTTGCGGTGCAACGAGTGAATCGAGGTGTATTTTTTTTCTCAAAAAGTTCAATTAAAACGGTAGCAGCCGATGCGCTTGCGCAAGACGAGATGGTGTAATTAACCGACAAATTTACGCAATACGATCCCGTCTGATAACAGCAGAGAGCAACATATATGTAGAGACTACGGTATTAATATATGATTTAAAATAAACATATCTGTGTTATTGGCGGGAAGTCCAAATAGCTGGCTGCATGATATTTTTTTTCATAAATTGCCGAATAAACGTTATAAGTTACTTAAATTTTAATTTTAGTTCGATTAAAAAATATGTATAAACACTATTGACAGAAGTGAATAAAGGTTACATTATCAAGAAAATTTTTTTAAATTCCAGTATGCCTCTACATTTAATTATCTGTGCAAAGAAATTCGTCTGGTGTAAAATGTAATCATCAGCGAGTAAAGAACAATTAATTACGAGGTCTGAAGTCGGCATTACACATATATTATATATATTAAATATTTCAAAATACATTTTAAATGAACATATTTAAACCAACCTAATAAAGGGTCATTATTATAACTAAATTAATTATATAATAATCTGTCATATTAGACTGACATACGGACCCTCAAAGAAACAAACAGGGTTAATTATATATGAATAATATAATCTGGAATTAAGTGATTTTCTTGTACTAAAAAAACATAGTGACCCTGAATACATCCGAAATTACAGGCACCAACAGTCTTTACCAGACTAGCGAGCCCCGATTCTTTGAATTCAAGCCCCCTATACCCAACCGCATTTGAAATTAGTTGAGCTATCTTCAAAAAACCGGTATGTAATTTAAACATCTATGTGTACATATATAGATATATACATATATATGTATGTATCTTCACGTCAAGTCCCTGCTATATCCCCGGTATATATAGACATACTCATAAAACATTTAGTAACATAATACTGTTATATTTTATCACTTGCACCACACATATGTATATTTTAATTTATGCGCGTTTCGGTACTTTGCCGTTAAAATTTCGCGTTGAGCAATACATTTTTGACAGGTCTCATTATTTCGGATACGTTGTTGCTAACGCTGCTGGTATGAAAAAATAGTGTTTATGTCTTAATTACATACTTATCTAGATATCAAAGAATCCGGATCTTTTGCGCGTGGGGTAGGTGGGGGAGGGGGAAATAAAAAGTAGTTTTAAATGTAGGTGAACGGGGTTGATGTAAGTTACTGCTTAACGCCGTCCCACCGCGCAAATCAGGGTTAAGATCTGTTTAAGTCAACGGGATATTATGGCGAAAAGCGGGATAAAGGAATTAGGTTTTGTGTTTTTTTTTTAAATGGAGTCTGGTCAAATATCTGAAGAGCCATATGACACTCAGTGATTAGCACCCACATATTTGAGACACCAGAGGATTTTCCAATTACTTACGGATAGCTGATACAGATTTATTGTTTTTATACATTGCGTAAATTAAGATATTAAATTTTCATATGCTGTTGTTTTCTATATCGATTGAGATCCTTTTTATAAACCTGCGAATTCTTTCGATACGATTTGATACTAGATGTATAGAGTACTTTGATAATGATATTTTGGAAAATCTACATTTTACATTGCATTTTTGTGGTAAACTTTTGATACAGAAACCTTGCGAGATCTTATATCTATCCGAGAAAACGATCGTTGCGTTGGTTCACAATTGAAAATTTATAATGCGGGTAGTGCAAAAATATTTAAAATTTTCTAACAGCTCTACATAGAAATATTTGAATTTAGAATGGCGTATCTTATACCCATCAGACAAAACCGAGGGTTATTTGTCTCCGGGTTCGATCGTATCCGCTCGACCTGATACTCAAGTATCGAGCAATCGAACGAGGCTTTACGGCGCTGTGCGTACACATTTTGTTAGACTTCCATTTGCCCAACGCTAATCATCATATTCAAATGTCAACGGAGCGCAATCAACGTACGAGCCGCAACGAACGGTCCACGACGGATTCCTTCCAACGGTCTAAATGATCGCTGTCCGTGGATAAGGATCCGTTTCGAATAATCGCTGATCTCGTTCCAGATGTTGCTTGTATACTATTGATCTCGATTTGTGATCAACGTTTAGTTTTGTAGCTGTTATTAAATTAATGCTTACAACTGATTTGTGAATTAAATAATCCTCATTTGATTTTTATATGTATTGGATCCTAGTAAGTATATTGTGTAGAGATACTTTTTTCGGGGTTAGATTTGACAACTGCACCAGAGTATAATGTTTTTTAAATATGTGTAAGTGCTTAAATATCTCATAGTTAATGTTACATAGTCATATCTCTGACCCTAGAAAACCATAGGTTTTTAAAATTAAATGTCAGTTGATGTAACGGTGCTGGGAAGCTCTGAGTTAAAACTTAGATAGAGATCTTTCTCTCCGTATTAAGGTTGTCTCCTATAATGGTCTGTAAAATTAGTAAAATCTTGCGATTCTCTCAATGGCAGCGCGAAAAGAGTTTTAACAATCTCATCGAGGGAAAACGAAGAAGAGTATTGCAAGGGTTAATGACAATGATATTATGTATGAGTCTGTCATACCTTCAGCTGACATGTCCATTATAAGAAGTATAATAAAGAGAAGGAACAAAAATGAATTCCTGTTTTTTACGTATTATAAATCCATACTTTATATTGTATTTATATCAAATTTACTTAGTTTTATTTACGTTTTAGTTTAGTTTAGTCTTGCTTGGTGATAGAAATATGAAAGAAGTCCTCTGTCCCTGGGTGATAAGTTGGAGTGAACGTGTTCTGGACTGGAGACCGCGGCTCCGCAAACGTAGTTTAGGACGCCCTCCGGCTAGGTGGGATGCCAATTTATGAAAAGACTCAGGCAGAAGCTGGAGGCGGCAAGCCGAGGAGAGAGTGCAATGGCGGTTTTAGGGTGAGACTCTGATTATCAGTGGACTGCACCAGGTTGGTGATGGTGACGATTGTAATATATACTTACAACTTTTCATATATAATTTTGAATATTTCAGAGCGGCAATGGTCGTTCGGTGATCAATGAGTTTTGCTTTACTAATGTCAGAAATATAGTTTTCACTTGTATTTGAATAAAAATACACTATTCGTCATTAATTTTTTAGTGTTTATTTTACTTCTGTATATAAGATTAATATCTCCATGTTATTATATATCTAATAAACGCGAAAGACGAATGCGCTGTTCTCGCTAAGGGATAGATGTACCCTGTCTGGAACTAGGAGGGCTCGCGTGTACTGGAGGTAAATTAATTGATTTATAGAGCATTATTAACAAAAGCGGGCGCACGTTCGGCTGTGTGGTCCGGTGCCCCGTGGCGACCCATTCATTGTGGGCCAATGGTTGTGGGATACAGTCGGACACAATATTCGCCTTACGTACCGCACAATAGATAAATGTATACATACAGGACATTTAACTGGCTCGTTGGTTCCAGTGGTTACTGACTCTGACTACTGAACCGCAGTTCATGGGTTCGATTCCCATCCAGAATATTTGTGTGGTAAATAAAAGGTATTATTTTATCTGTGATTGGTTGTATAAAAAATCATTATGTAAAATATTGGATCTGTAATGACAATGATTCAAATGTAATAGAATATATGTCATCGTTACAGAATCTTCAAATCCGGAACCGCATATATAATATTTCCTAAAAATTTTAATGTTTTGCACTTGGTATTCAATATGACGTGAGAGCGGAAACAGTAATCGAAAATTTGACCCACTGGATCGTGTACGATCAATGAGGCACAAATAGGATGCTCCAAAGTGCAATGTTACGTTCTCACGTGAAACCTGCTAAGGCGTGCGAAAGTCTATGTACATACATACATACATATGTATACCGAAGCACGTGTATATTCAAATGCAAGTCGGATCCGCTAATGCTGGCCGCACGCCTGTAAGATCTAGATCACGATGTGTTTATTAGTTGCTAAAGCTCCACCCTCCGACCGCGTTCGCGCCTTAGTCTCTTTCTCCATTCGCGCAAGAGAAGATACGCTATGTGAACTCAATAGCAAGTCAGGAAAATATTAAAAACATGTCAATTAGATTAAATGCTTTAGAAATTGCAGCTGACTTGGTTGAAAATCTAATTGGTTTGGTTGAATAGTGAAATTTTATTATATATTTTTTATTGTAATCGTCAGTATTTTTAGTATTCTTCAGTTGATATAACAGAAAGTATGTAAATGTATCCATTCTAGTATGTGTATTTAATCACGCTTTAATCATAGATACACACAACAAATCAATATGATATGATTAACAACCGCAGCGGTCTGTTTGATTATTTGATTAATCAATTAATTGATTAGTCGAACACTGATTGTGGAATATCGAAATGGCGGTTAACCGTGCAGACATTATGCTTTGGTAATGTTGTATTCGGTATGCAAGAGATATGTTATACATTGCGTGATATGTTTTATTTAGTTTTACGCATTTTTGCTTTATCGCAGTTGTTATTTACGAAGAGATTTTAGAAATATCGAGTTTAACCAAAAAATCTTAAAATTTTATTATTTGCGGAATATTACTCTTTGATAACGCTCCGGTTTCCAAGGTTTGCGAATTTTTAGTTTCTTTTTCTTTATCAAACACTTTCTATGTTTCATGAAATATATCAATTTTAGTACCTTATGATGGTCGTGTCTGTGAATTCATATTTAAGTTTTGATTCGCTCCATAATGCTGCACTGTGAATGAAACCTGTACCTTAAAATATAGAAGGTAGCGTAATTATATGCCACTTGGAGATAATAATTACGTATGTAAAGCATAAATATGACATCGAGAATCGTGATTCTCTTTCTCTCTTTCACCAGCCTCCGTCGTATTTTATGTTAATGAAATACAATTCGGTCCGCGGGGCGGTAACTGGGCAATACAGGACAACGATTTAAAAATATGAAAAAGAGAGTTTAACGAAAATGATGTATTAAAGTAATTCATTTAGAATTTGGTTTGCACTACTGTAACAAATATTTCAGGTTAACATCACGCCTGTATTTCCCTGACGGGGAAGGCAGAACTGTGTAGTAGACTGCCATGAGTTATGTTTTACGACACAATAAGTGAAGAGCCTATAGTGTAGTGAGAAAATTGTTTTGAAATAAATAATAACCGGTCATAGTTGTATAAAGAACAGTTTTCGTTTTCAAATATGACTTCAGTACTAACAGCGTTTTATTTAAATTAATAAATCGTTTAGAAATCATACATATATCTGCCTATTAATACGACTTATAGGAGACAATACTAAAAAGGTTGCTGTTATATAATAATAATAATAATCGACCCACTTGTCATTCCATTGTTGGAATGTGGGTCTCCTCTCATATCGAGAGGGTGAAGGCCCTAGTCTGCCACGCTGGCCAAGTGCGGGTTGGCTGACTTCAAACACCTTAGAATTTTTTTCTTGATAAATTCTAAGGTGTGCCAGGTTTCTTCAAGATGTTTTCCCTCACCGTTAGCAAGTGATATTTAAAATTAAAACACACTTTTGTAAAGAGGTGCATGCCATGCATTTGAACCCAGCACCCCCGGAGTGAGAGGCTGAATTCTTAACCACTACACTATCACTGCTTATACTATATATAGTGCTAGAATGGATGCTGCTCTATAATCATAATTATTTATTTGTTTCTATTTTATTCGAAGATTTAATGTTGATTTGCAGAATAATAATACACCATGTAAAACGTTGTACATAAAAATATACAGGGTGTAACAATTTCATTTCTCTCAGTTTAAAATGTCTGCCTATCATATAGTGCTCTCTAGTTACCACGTGTTCTTATAATTACGTTCGTTATTGAAACTGAAACATACATAGAATCTATAGATTAGTTCTCGGCAACGTTGCTCCATGGCTGATCATATTCTTTGTCAAGTTTAAAAGCCTACATCCACGTATCGCCTACGCAACATCTTCGCAGCATCCCATCTCCCCGGGGCAGGCCGAATTTAAATAACCAATTACTCGCGCAGCCGTTGATTTATTGATCAATTTACTTTAACACTGATTGTGTGGCGAAATTAAAAATCATCACGTACATACGCTTGCCACTTGTAAGGCTGACCCAAATCTTCAGCAGTCGGAGGCGTCTTTGCACAGAGGACTCACTCACGACGCTTGCTTGATAACATTATGTATGTAAATGTTGTTGCGTCTTTCGATAATGTCTCTTTATTTTCTCTCTGAATTATGTATCTAATAATAGTCTCTACAGTATATTTATGTATTACATCTCTATATTTATATCTGCGTTCTCAATAATATAATGTCTCTACATTGCGTCTCTACCTTATGTTTCAGCTTTGTTTGTACCTCTACACTATGTATTTATATTATGTCCACTATATGTACATTGTATCTCTACCTTTTACGCCTAACTTATGGTTTCAGATTGTTACTAAGCTACGTCTCTATATTATATATCTTCGTCACAAAGAGCTCTACATTATGTTTGCATTAAGTTCACCATTATGTAGAGTCTGAGCAAGTAAGGTATTTAAAACAGCGCGTTTGAGTTATATCACAACTTTAGGACAAATTGATGTTCAACTGACAATATAGGTAAATAAGCATATATGTTTTATTTTATACCTAGATAATTATTACGAATACAGGATCTTCGTATAGTATAGGATATATATATGTATATCCTCTTGTAGGATATTCAAAGAGTGCGCTATAAAATGCTCTTGCTGAAAGTTAACAGCGGACTGATGACTTCATTGTTGTTGAGGAATTGAACCATTTCTTTACTTTGCATCTGCAGCCAGTGCGACATCGACATCGGATATCTTTCTAAAGATGTACCATTTAACTTGGTTTAGGCTTAGATTACGTCAATAGCTAAAATGGTGAATAAAGTGTTAGAAAAAAGTGGGATGTATTAAAGCAGTAAGGTGCCGGCAGCTCTCACACTCTGGCTTTTTGCCAATAATATGTCAAGTTACGCGACCTCCGGTGTAGTCAGAATGATGATAGATGACCCAGAAGATGTACCTTCTATGTACGATAAGTACCCTCCATATACAGTTTAGACACTAACTCTTAATTCTTTTAACTAGTCAAATATATGCATGATAGCAAACTCTACCTAGCCTACTTGATTTCCACCAGGAGTTATGACTAGCAGTGGATTTATAATTGGTTCAATTATTGACTTCGATTGAATAAATAAAAGGTACCTATATACTTTTCTAGGACTTAAACTCTTCATTTAAAATTCACCAGAAACGTTCAGTGGTTTTGATGTGAAAACGCGACAGACCAATTCCAAAACAGAACTCATGAGAGTTCCTTTACTTTTTAAATCTTTAGTGTCGACCTTGGATTTAATAAACCTCTAGCTATGTACGTATGTATACTATGTATTTAGGTATTATAAAATGACTGATTGCCTTTGGCTAATGTCTTTAGTTTGCACTGATTCTAGATCGCTATTGTAGTGTCGTCGCTCCATTTGTGACGTTACTCCTTGCTCGAGTAGAGTTATTCTCCCAAATTAGCTCTCATGGGATCCGAGACGATTAGTTACCAGCAAAGCCTCACGATGTTTTGTGGCCCGTTTTCTGACAAGGACTAATGATTGTACAGGAGTAAGAGTGTTGGGACCGTTTGGTGTCGAGTGAAAGTTTTATGTAACCAGTACAATCACTTATGACAAAAGTAATTTTTTATTTAATATTCCAAATTCAAATGTGTATGTGTGAGTGGCCAGCAATACGAAATTATTAATGTGGCTGATGTAACAATCTCTTTGTTTTCTTTGTATCTTAAGACATTTCATAATGGTCAATTGATTTTAAGTAATGGTGTTATATCCTTATTGTATTATTTATTGCCGTTCTGTAGAAAAGCGGAAGTAATTGAAATATCTAATATCTTGAGTAGTGGCCGTGCAAAAGAGTATTAAATTAAATAAAACGTAAAAATAAACGACACATATAGAATATATTACAATTTTTTTTTAAGGTTTTTCAACAGCTCACACACGGCGATCTAATTATCTGAATAAGACCGTTAGTACAGTTAGTATAAGATGTTAATGAGATAAGTAGCTAGTGTTAATCAATCACAGGACCGCAGTGATAAGACTTGCTGACATTAACCCAGTTATGTTAAAAATATTAAATACAAAAAACAATGACCATAGAATATGTGACGCGCAATGTCATGTCTATGGAAAATCGTATTTTCTTACAACTACCTTCCTCAATATATGTGACGGCCGAAGAGTGAAATGAATTAAGCATAAAGTGACTCGGTCTCCCGCTGCTTTCGTCGTGTCGTTGCGATACTTACTGAGATAGCGAAGCGATGTCGTAACGACACGTCGGGCTCGTTCGTTTCGAGAAAGTGACGATTTTGAAACGAGATCGCGATTTATACAGGACATATAATTTTTTCTATTTAGGTGGTTATGTTCTTCTATAGTATAAACATAACATCACTCCTGTAATCCCCGAAGAGGTAGGCTGAGGAGTGTAGTACGCTCCCACGTTTCGCCAGTTACGTTTAAGTCCAATGGAATAGGT
>DWJK01000143.1:0-27540 GCA_018248815.1 Croniades pieria auraria
ACTTTGATGAGAAGTAAGTATCTGGTACCTGCTCATATCTATATATTATTCACAAAATTGGCCAAATATTCTTCCATCTTCATCATTATCGACATTCTAATGAATTTCATTATACCATATTGGTATTCATGTAGCTCTTACCAAAAGACTGAGTCCAAGATAGTCTGGTTATTTTAAACCACGCGCAAGTAAACGCCTACTCATGAATTGTCAGCTTCATTGTATTTCTTCCTTCACGTCTTGGTGCCTTCATGTACCTTAAAAGCTGATTACTCCAATACCGGTTTGTGTCGCTTCGATTTTGCGGGCGATCAGTTGCCACAAACTTCAAGGTGGCTTAAAATCTGCTCATTGCACTTACAAAGAAAATCGACTGCCTCGCACCCCTGTTAAAAGCGAATGCAAAACGTAAACGCAAACGCAAAACGCAAACATTTCAATGTGTACCAAAGTCAGATACGAATATCTTTCAGCCGGATCTGTTCCACAATTACAACCATTAACCTTTTGACACTACGTAAATGCACTATAAATGCTGATATGCGTTGCACGTTTAAATGATAACATTTTACAAAGTATTCGGTTCATTAAAATGTGTCAACGCGACTTTACAGCTTATTAAAGATAGGAGAGAGTTTACAATAAATAATTGATTTAGGAGAGTTATTATTAAATAACTGAATGATAACTTTCCTATTTTACGCCACATCTGATATAAACTGGCCTCGACCTCGACGTAATTCTGTGAATATGATGTTACGGGGCTACGGTGTTCGTTTTGACAGAGTTCCCAGCAGTGTGTGAAATATTAAAGTGCCTCAACATTAAAGCAATCATCACACTGTCAACCGTAATGTACGATAGATTGTTTGATAAAGACTTAGCGGCACGCGATTCCACAGTAAAAGGGGAGCTTTGTTAAATAGTGCGAAGCAGGTCGGAACATTTATAAGTAGTTAAGTACTTAAGTTGTTTTAAACAGTGACAAATTAGCCCTTGCCCTTTGATAAGAGTATCGTTTGGAAGTTTTCATTATTTGGAGGTGTTTTCGGTACTGTAGTAATAATATTCCAAATGAACCTAATACTTTACGTTTAGCTTTGAACAGGGAGGAAAACCCTATTTAGGAACACCATTGTGGCTTGCCAAGACGAATGTAAATTTCTGCAACTAGGGATGACGTGAAGAGAAATAATGTTAGAGTCAGAGTTTTACGTAAAATCTACATTTACTTAATTGAAACTCCTTGACTTCTAGAAAAAAATAAAACGTTCAGGCTCTTGACAGGTCGTCGACTTCCGACTATTTTGCTAACACATATGAAGGCAGCCAACGGCTTCTTTGATGAGCAAATTTATGCTCTTAAAGCTGCTCTTTTAAAAAAAACTCGTGAATTTTTCATGCTTGTTTTATAAAAAAAAATTGTGTCAAAAATGACACTTTAATACAGTAAGGTTTGGACGGTGATTTATGCAAAATATCTATAGGTTAATATTATCATATTGGTCATTTAAAATTGGCGATCATCGCTAACGAAAACGGAAATTTCATGCAAACCTGAGAATGTAATATTTCTTTATTGGAATATTTTATCAATTTGAAAGCAACGCCATCTATGTGTCTGTTTTTGTAACTTCGTTTTAAGTTAGCTGTTAAAAATTTTAACTAATGTGTTCTTATTGTATTTCTGTAGAATATTTACAATTAGCGTATATTTAGAAGTTCTTATGAGTTTTAAACCTAATTATTAGCATTTGCAAACAGATCACTTTTTGTAAAATAAATAAAAATGTACAACATGCATTATATTGATAAATCCTAATCGTAAACCATATTTAAACGAAAACATGAAACTTAGACGAAAAATGCGGTTGAAAAAGCTAACCCGAAGTGCATAAAATAATCGCACACATTGTAATATTTTTCTTCAAATAGATTAAGACACCGACGTAAAAAGGCATAAAAAAAAACGAGAAATTTATTATTGGAGAGAATAGCAAAATAGAATTTTCCAGACTGGACATAACCTTAAACGTTTGAAAAAAGAAAAACAATCTGAAGACGTTTATAACATTAGTGAAAATTATGATTTGCAAATGTTTCCTTTTCAAAGCAATAATGTTTAATATTACGAGCGCTTCGGTTAGTTCAAAGGCACCTTTGGACGGTTTCCATCAGACTGAGTGGTACAGTACTCAGATGTAACGCCGAAAGATGAAAAGGCCGTAGTGGTATGGAGCGGAGAGGTTTTACATTACACAGCAGTTTCAATGTACAGAACACCTTGGGAATATTTATTTTATGAATAGACTCGGTAAACCTGTGTACAAGTCAGTCAACCTAACGTAAATAAATGAAGCTTAAAGAAAAGGAATATTTTATCTATGGTCGTCACAAAACTGTAGTCAACTTAACCTTAAAATGTTAGTTAGATTACTCATATGTTAGTTACGTGCCAGCCCTTCCGCCGTTGACATCTTACATTTCTCTACATTATTTGACAAAAATTATTACACTTTGTATTTGTACAAGTCAGTTAAGCCGAGCATAATCCTCCCTGTCATACATTTTTCCCCTTCCAACCCCAGCTATCATGTGAGATCACTGATAAATACTCTTTAATGTGTTATGACGAGAAGCAGGCAATAAACCTGGCTATATAATTTACCGAAGGCTTTTAAAAGTTTTTAGTGGTTTAACACTGAACTATTTCTGGCAATTTCTAGAATTTTCCACTTTAATATGATATGGTCACATCCAAATAACATGTGACATATACAGTCCAGAATCTTCCAAAGATTGTCGCGATTATGTTCATACTTACAATGTTACCATTACAATAAATCGACACTGCGTTCCTTATCCGCCAATCGCACGTTTGTTCACCTACGTGTCCTCATAAAACTGTCCCTTCTAAGTGTTTTATTCGCTTGTTTTTATAAACAACACCGTGTTCCAACTACTAACCGTGTTTCCGACACAGTGCTCTCAATCGTCACGGAATTTCATGTCTTATTACTTCGTTGCTAAATATGAGAGTCGCTAACGGAAATCATTCGAAAGTATCCTTCGTTATTTGTGTTCGCGGTCCGTCTGAGATCAACAATACTATTTGTCACACGCTTAAACAACAATCAGTTTATTGCACTATAAATATAAGAGCGTGAATGGCTCAAAGCCAGCGGGAGGTAATGAAGGCGCATTAGACGCGTTATAAAGTAGAAATCACGTGTTAATGTGACACGAGAGGTTAACACGCAAATGTGATAATTATGGTCTGCTGTGTGGCCTCTCTCTGTGGTTTCTTTGACGCTATAGCGGGGAAAAAGTTGCACGCGTGTGGTGGTCGCTTTTAGATGTGCACGACGTTAACGTGGCACTGTGACGAACTTTAAATTCGATTCGCGTTAATGAAATCGGCGTTAGATGCTTTTCTTACTTTATATGTTTTTTTATGTATTTCCTTAAAAGTTATTGTTGGTCTTATTATTAATCGAAACTTTTCTTATGTACTGTGTTATCTCGATATCTTTGCTTATTATTTGCTTCATTTAGTTATACCGTTGATATTTCTTGTTCCAGCAATAGGCTCAATAATTGCGATTTTTATTTATACAGAATAACACACCCAAACAGAGATTTAACACTGGTGCACATCACAGAATATTTTATTCTGGATAGCAGTCGAACCCACGACCACGACCTATAGTCAGGATCACTTTACATTAGATCAGTGGATCAGTCAGTGTACAGCTTCACATTTACACCACCCCACTGGATTCTCACACGCTGTGGCAATCATTCACACGTACCAATAATAATATGATAATATCTTGGCACATAACACACGGCCACCTGATCCCAACGTACGCGTCAGCAAAGCTTCAGTAATGGTTACCAGACGTTTTAAAAAATACTTATATTCAAATAAATAAACTCAATCATATATAGGTCTGAACTCCGAACATATACTTTTGTCCATCATACATATATTTTTCTGGGTGAGAATCGAATCTCGGAGTACCCCCAGCGCGGCAGACGAGTTTACTAACCACTGGGCCAACGGGTCAGTCATAAACTCGTATGAAACAAAAAACAAAGGAAATTACTCAATTAACCATTGATAGATCTACCCGGAAGGAAATAGAACTTACAATCTTCTGCGGTTGTTTCTAATTGATAATTATAACGACTCAACTCATTCAATTAATGCTTTATAACTAAGCTCTACAACATACATTTCATTCAGGAAAATTTTCTTTTATTCAGTCAATTAATTAACCCGTAATCGCTCAGATTAAAATACTTGCATTGGTTCTAGCGTGGGGTCATTTTGACCCCATTTTAAACGGGTTGAAAAACTCAGGAACAATTGTGTCATGAAAAACAACTTTATGAAATCTAGTGGGAACAAGAACTAACATAATTAAATGAACTTTTTGTTAATACCTATTAAAAGGTATACTTTTAGTATTTAGTCAATAGTTCCTCATTCCCACATCAGTGCTACAATTTTTAGTAGGAGTAAGAGGATTTTTGTAACTACATTAATTGTTTTTTAAATACATACACTTTGGATTGCCTGGAATAAAACGCTTCTAAACGAAGGTTTCCTGTTGTTTATATTTATTCTATTTGTTTGTTGTACTGTAAAATACAATTCAATATAAAAACTGATGAAGAAATATGTATATATCAATAAAATGTTCTTATAGATATCTGAAATGTGTGAGCGAGCACATGCGCGACATCCAGCCCTTCGAGGACGTACCCTCCAAGTTATCGGTACAGCTGCGCCGGGCCTTCGTCGCCACCCGCACCTTCCACAAGGCTCTGCGGTCCGGGGCCGACGTCGTCAAGAGTATGATGCAGGTATGCTCATGAACTGGCCTCTTACCAGATGTTTTGATAAGCTTAACAACACAGCTGCCTACAGCTGATCAGGGGTCGGGTGGAAAGCCGCTGATCAGGGCAAAAGCCTGGCCCCCGAAGTGCACTGTTGCACAGGGGTGCAGTATTGGGGTGATAGAAAAGTTAATTGTTATAATCTACCTAAACTAAACCTTTGCATCTATTTAGAAATGGATGGGAAAACAAAAAAAAGCACGATGAAAATACGTTTTTTTATAGTTTACCATATACCCGACAATTAGTCAATAGAGGACTTGTTTTAAATAATATTTTATAAATACAAATTTATTATTGCAAACTATTAGATGCGACTATTAAATTACTAAACTATTAAATTTTATTTCATTGCGACTCACAAAAGAACAGAACTACTATAGAAGAACAATTTTGCTAAGTGTGGCTTCAGCGAGGCCGCTCGAACAATGGCTGGCGAAAAGACTAAGTGTAGACTAAACAAAGGCTCTTTGCAACGCCTGAAAAAATATAAAACGATTTCATAAAACGTAAATATTAGGTTTTCCAAAAATGTTTACTGTGGTACATTTAGTATGGCATCTTGTTATACATGGTCAGAGAAGCCCTTGAATTGATGGAACCCTACAGAGCATGGGAAACGAAACCTTAGTTTCATAAAAGGAAAAATGTTCATGACAGTCAGTCTCATTAAGGGTAATTATCACTAACCATAGATAATAAATTATATTTATAAAGATAAGTACTGGATAATTAAAAAAGAGTTGCAAGCCTAATTTTAAAGAACGAAATTTTTTCAAAAGGATCAGTTGTAATTAATGATAATTGACACGAACCGTAATCGTAGTTAACATAATTAATTAGCACGAAAATGCATAATGGATACTTAAAAAAGACATTAAAGCTTAGTATGAAACCAAAAAATTCATAATCTTTAGTCGTGTTTCAGATATTGCTGTCAACAACCATAGATAATACACAATTAAAAAGAAATGTCAAACAGAATGTATAATTGCCCTTTTTTCGTATTCGTGTCAGACGCATGGCTTTTAAATATGTACATATATAGAACATTATAATTATAACATTCGATACGATCTTACCTTGACCGTAAACAGACAAGTTCGGACATGTCGCAGCCTCCAATGCCATCGCCATTTTGGGCGCCAACCACGACCATTCCAAATTTAAAAGCATATCACGCAGGCTATTGTAATATGATTTTGGCGGGACGGTTCGCGGTAGCTCTCACAATACACGCGAGTTAATTTGCATCTTAATTATTTCACAAAAAGTTTTCAAGCACTATACGTGTTCTGCACGTGTACACAAAAAGGTTGTTCATGTCTATTTTATATTTACAATAGGTATGTTATAAATATTATAAGAAACTTTTATTATTTGTGTTTTGGTAACTTTTATTACGTGGGCAGGATGTGTGTGTAAGATTACAGCTTTAACGAGCAACAAAGGATTTCGCATTGACATCGAAAGTGACTTCGATTCCCTTTATATGGCGCAAGAACGATATGTAAAATGTATGAAAACAAGCGGAGTTTAGGCCGTAAAATAATAATGGCCAAATATTTAATTAATAAATAAAAATATCGTGATATGTCTTAAAAAAACAGGCGCTTACATGAAACAGATCGATAAATTTGTAATAACACTATTCAATGTCCTAAGAAGGAAGTGTATCATAAACGACATTTTCAAAGATTGCATTTCATAGGTTGTATTGCCTTATTGGTTGGTAAATTTCACACCACTTTATATACATACATATTGATAGTATGTATTTTTTTACCAATAAGGGCTTCGTGTACAACTTCGTATATAAAACTTCCTATAAATCATTCGTAATATAGAAATATATATGTTCTGTAGGTCAAATAGATATGATCCTAAGGTAGATAAATATGAGCAGGAATACTTGGAAGCATTGGCAACAACGGAACATAAATGGCATAGATCTTACAATATCTCTCCTGGAATATGACTCAGTATCCGTGTATAGTCCTCCCGGCGCCGGATGACACATCCCATATTAATACTGTAATAATCATTTCAACACATGTTCCAATGTGGTTTTTTGTTGCCAACTGACCAAGATGTCGTGATAAATACAGATTGTTTTGACAAGGGTTGCCTGTGCTCGGCAAACACTAAAATCCCTTGAATACAATATTTGACAGCGTCTTTTTAAGGATCCTTTCAGCGTATTTTTGGCCCGTATAAGTCGGTTTTTGGACGCGAGTAGAAGCACGTATACGCGCGCTTACTACCCCATCCCCTTCCCCTCGTACCGCTCTGAGGTAGAGACCAAACGAGCGTTTATGCGCGTAGCCACGCGTACGCGATCGTTTGTTATATCGAAGCTCCAAACACAGTGCATGTGCTCATAAATCACAAAGAGCCTCAAGTCCCTGAATATCTTGTGCTAGAGAAATATGTTTTGTCGCTACTTAAATGTGTCTCACCTCGTAGCACATTTTCGCCAGTTACATTCAAATATCTTATATTGAAGCTTAATAATAATTCCTAAAAAATGTTACTTCGCCTTAAAAAGGTCTATTGTAAGTATAATATTCCAAAAATCATAGTGTCCTAAAAAAAGACAATGTGTGATATGTGAGGTAATGAACTTTAATGTTTTATATCGCGAATATAATACTATGGCTTTGTATTCCAATTTCCATAGCATAGAAACTTATAATTGTATCTGTCAAATTTCCCGGGCATTTACAGAATTCGATATCGCATGATTATTTCAAAGGCGTACTTTTTTTTTGTTATATTGCGACACGCAGCCCTACCAACTGTTTTTATAACGTGTCCCTCAGTGATGTCACCTCTGTTTAGTCTGTCTAACGCGATAACCGCCACACTCGATTGTAATGGCCACCTCGTTGAGATATAATAATAATAGGCTAAGTTTATGATGATTTAAATGGTAGACTTGAACACGTTTATTGCCAGTAGGCATAAAATTATATAGCGCTTAAGTGTTCAGCAGAGGACACCGCATCCCATTACTAAGCATCTCATGTGCAATGCGCGCGAAATGTAGATCGTTTATAGTTTACGATTCATCAGGAGACATGTGATTAATATAATGACAGACATTTAAAAGTTGAAAAATTTTACAATATTCTACCCAGAAGCACTATTGCTCTGCGAAGAAAATACTTAAGGCGTATAATTTAACATATAATTTAAGAATGGTTTTCCAAACAAAAATAGATTGTATAAGTTTCGGATAGTGCTAAAGTTATTGGCGCGAAATATAAAATAAATATGTAGGCATATTAACACTAATTTATTGTCCATGGTTATTACAACAATAGTGTAACGCACAGACCAGAGACAACAAAATAAATTCATATTGCGAGGATGCTTATAAATAAAAAAAAAGGATTTAGCGATAATACGTGTCTTTATAGCATTGCTCTGAGATATTTGTCTAGAAATAATAAACAAAATCCAGCGGATTTTCAATGCTGTAATAATTAAAGACGAATTTAAAATTAAGAATTCAATTACCTTATTAAAACTGTTTTAAATCTCATTAAACGTTCCACCGTTCGTAATTAATAGGCATTCGTAACAAAAATGACGTTCATTAAGAATATGTTATCTCTGGATTCATTCCGAATGAGTAAATTTTATTCGTTATTTTTGTCGGGATATTGCTTTTATGTATCAGTTGGAATATTCCAAAGTTGTACCTTTTGATTCAGTAAGGTATTTAACACTTATTATCGTACTTTTTTCCTCACTCATTGTTTTGTATGAGCGAGACAAACGCATTCTAACTTTTACTCTCACTTAAGCAATTACTTAAAAATCTGTTGCAATTATTTAGTCTGCTTAAGTTTGAACATCAACTGCACGCGACTTCTAATTATGTACCTCCTTAGGTAGCTTCTTATTGATGTAAAACTAAGCATATTGAATATTTCATGTCGAATTCTTCTTGTATGTCTAAAATGTTTTTATTGGTATAATCTTCTTTCAAGTATAGTTCACTACACTCTTTAAAATTTTTAATGTCACTAAAAATTTTATAGAGATCGTAAAACATTGGTGCCTAATTAACAAGCTTTTCTGTCTACCAAATATAACGTCATTCTCATGTTTCCGTCCACTAGGTGGGTGTAAGTCAGGAATGCGTGACTGCGTGGGCCCGGTTGCGGTTTTGCGGCACCTGTGCTGGGGAGCAGCCGCCCGCTTGCAGCCGGTACTGCCACAACGTCATCCGCGGCTGTCTGCCCACCCACGCAGACCTGTCCGAACAGTGGGACGCTTATGTTGGTGAGTGAAACACGTTGTTTATCTATAATATGTCGAAAAGTTGTTATGGTGGCTTTCCATTATTATTAATACTTGGTAAAATAACGGGAGAATCTTTTGTTAAGGTAACGCCATTTGCATCTTTCAGACGCTGTCGAGAAGGTCGCTGATCGTCTGCTCGGACCTTTTAACATCGCGATGGTAGTCGAGCCTATAGACATCAAGATATCGGAAGCCATCATGAGCTTCCAGGAACGCAATCAGGAGATTTCGCAGAAAATATTCTCCGGCTGCGGGAAACCGGACTTGGGAGGCGGTGGTGGCGCTGGACCGTTCTTCGCACCAGAGAGAGCCCGTCGCTTCGCCAGGGCCGTGCCAGATTTCGACTGGTACCACAAGAACAACGACGTTGACGATTTCGAGATCGTCACTTCGTTCGAAAGCCTCTATAATAATGACGCGTCGCTGCTCAGCCTTCGAACGCCAGAAGGAATACGGAAAGCGGCTGAGGAATTAGAGGAACAAGCTAAATCTAGGGACAGATTCCTACAGTACATGAGAGGCAAGATCAGCTTAGATGATTTTGAGGAACACGAGCGGAGGAAACGAGAAGCAGAACCCGAGCCCGCCCCTGGCGGCGGCGAGATAGACTTCAGGGCGTATGAGTTCGATGGCAAACGGGGGTCTAAGAAAAAGAAGCCAGCGGCTAGTAAGGCCGAAGATGGCCATGGTAAGTTCAAATTGTCTTACTATAAATAATACTTATTTAATTAGCATTAACTGTCCTATACCATCGGCTGTAGGTTACAAAAAGTAAATAAAATTTGTAATGTAACAGGCGGGGAGTCGGGACCGGCGTTGGAGCGGCTGGTGCGCGAAACGCGCGCCCGTGTCCGCGGCTCGCGGCGCTACTGGGCGCTGTTGCCCGCCGTGCTGTGCAGCGCCACCAGCGTCACCACCGCGCCCTGCTTCAATGGGACACACGTCGCTAGGTATATCCCCAGTGTGCATCTAAAACTACTTATTGCAATTATAGATGGCGCTGGAACACCATATTCGTTTAGAGCGATTTTAAAGGACTAATTTGTACTGATCGTGGTGTTTGATACGTGTTTAGTTTTTGTAATCGGAATTCATTAATTAAATTTTGATTTCTTTATTATTCAGCAATAAAGATCTTGTGCTCTTGATGCAGACTTAGATCATAAATAATGTAAAATATTAAGGACAGAGAGGTTTTGTCATCACTTAAATAGATGACAGTCAGTGATACATTTACCAACGATTATGTACAGCTTTCTACTTAAATTAACTTTATACCTTAAATGGAAATACCACTGTTAAGCCGATACTTAAAATCACTCCTAACTAGCTGACTGTTAAGTACAATCCCACTCTTATACTCAGCATTTAGTATCTCATGAATATCGGCAATACAAACCTAAAAAGGAGATAATATTTATGGAAACCAACTAAAGCTGTCACGTCGTTACAGTTACACGGCGATCGCAGCGGGCGACGGGTCCGCGGCGCTGGCTTCGAACCCGGAGGTGCGCGGGGCGGTGGCGGGCGCGGGGGGGGCGCGCGCGCCGCTCGAGGCCCTGCGCGCGCTCACCGCGCGGCTCAAGGACGCGTACAACGGCGTCGAGGTGCAGTGGAAGGACGCCGGTGAGTATCAGCATTGCTGGACGTATGTAGGTCAAAGAGGGTTTTACCCATAATTCCCATGTTGGAGAGTACAGATTCTTGCATCGCTTAAGCATCATTGAACTTAACTATAATATATCTCATTCTTAGAACTCTTGAAAATCAATATAGAAATTTGACCAGATTTTACATTCTTTGTAACATTAGGTATCAGTATGTATTTATGGTACATTGAATAATTATCTTTTTCAAAATTAATTGTCCTATATGAAAAAAACATATTTCGCAATGACACACAGCATTTATAAAATGTGATAGAAACCTACCTCTGAGGTTGACCCTACATGATAGCTTCTAAAATTGACATACATATGTATGTATGTTGTATTTACTCCGGCTGACTTTAAGTTAGACTTTTAAGCTGACTGAAGTTAATAATAATTAATTTTCTTCAACAGCTGACGACCTGCAGGTGGCGGCGGCGTCGCCGATGGATTTCGTGGACGCGGGTGGGTCGGGCTCCGGCTCCGGCGACGACATCGACGATTCTGGCGATTTGCCCGACGATGATGAGGACAGAGACGCTGGAAATGATTACCCCGAAGGTAAGGGACAAGATACATTTAACAATGCAGTATTGTACTTTAAAGTTTGCAAAGACTTATTGTGACTGACTTGTAATAATTTTGCCATGAAAGTATGCAAACCATATTTTATATTGGGAGACTGGAAGAGAGGAGGTGAGTGGGGGGAGGGGCGAAGATTTTGCTAGGTTTATAGATTTTTTAACATTAAGTAATTTAAATTTTAAATTTCAGTTGCGGTTTCCGCAATAGGTGTATTAGTCGTTTAATAGGTGTAATTAGTTCTTTTCTTATATTATCCTAACCTATGTGAGTTAAAGGAAAGATAAAAAATATGCGGGTTTATATATAATATTTCAACTGGTCCGAACGTTGGTTATGCAAATAAAAGCGCCTCAAACTTAAGGATATACACATATAATATATACACGCATTTTTATTTATAGGATCGGGCGACAATAGAGCGATCGACCAGGACAGAACAGTGATCAACACTGAAGATCGACCGCCACCAGTTTCGGAGATACCGTTCGTTCCGACTATTATCGACGGACCGTCGACGAACGACGGGCAGAACAGGGACCTGGACTTGCCGCCGCCCGACGTGGAGCCGCCGGTGGCGCCGAGCGGCGGCACGGGGCCGGGCGCAGGTGCTGGGGGTACGGGGGGTGCGGGGGGCGCGGAGGGCGCCAGCGCAGCGCGGCCGTCGCTGCGCGCGGCGTTATTCGCGTACGCGCTGCCCGTCGTGTGTGCGTGGTTCGGCACCATCCTTACCGACCTGTTCTAGGCGCTTCGTCCCCGCCGCCACGGTGCCAATGCTGTTACATAAGTGTGACTCGATAGACTCTGTGCGACGTGAAGTATTGTGACTGTGAGTTTCAGCGGATTTCACTACGCAAACCTTCGTGTTCTGTGAATTTATCGGAACTTGACCCTTCACTGAGGTGTAATGAAGAAAGCTTTGTCGAGACTGTTGTACAGCTACGCTTTATTATATTTGGTGTTTTGACTGTTAATACTAGTAGAAAAGTTTCTATCTTTGTCGAGAAGCCAAACGCCGACTGTTCGAGACACTATCCTGTGATTAGCATTTCTCGAATGCATCAGAGTGATAGCAAGAATAATTTGAATTTGGAAATAAATTAAAACCAGAAATAAGATCCAATTAACTGGAACGTTTGTGAATCGATTGGAATGTGAGTAAAGCTGCAGGGCGCAGCCTTGTCAGTCCACTGACAGCGACGGTTTCTAGCGGATTCGCTCCTGTGATATAAATTCGTGTTAAAAAGTGCACAGCGTATCGACCCGGTGAGATAACTTGGTGTGCACTGCCATGCACTGTAATCGTGTGGTCGTGAACTTTACATAAACAACGGATATTTATCCGTGTAACTTTACAGATTTGTAGCGTAATTTATTTTTATTTCAATCTGTAGCTATTCATCTTACTGATCGACAATAACCGATAACTTTATTGTAGTACTCTTTTTTTATTTTACGATCGCAAATCAAATTTTATTTAGTGAAAAAGACAGCCAAATCTTGTATTTATTCAAAGATCTTCATATGTAAATATTTAATGTAAATTATGATTGTATTAGATAGTCAAATCTCTTATTCTGTTACGAATGAGCTGTATGTATGTTATGGTCTTGTAACCTTGCGTCAAGTAAAGAGATCGTAGGTATAAATCGATGGATTAACATTCAAAATGATTAATAGTCGAAGACGAATGTTTCATTAAGAAATTTGTATATGTAAATATATTTTGGCGCAATGTTTGGAACAAAAATGTTTAAAATGTAAATAAAACATAGTCGTATCTCTAAGCGTAAGTTAAGACTGATTTGCTTTTTGTTTTTTATTTGTTTTTGTATCACAGTGCAGTTACAATTATGACAGTTTTAGGAATTTCTATCTTTTGCCACTCATGCATTCATTATTCGTTAAATCAAGTTTGTAAATATTAAGTTTGGATGAATTTATTTTAAGGCATATTTATTAATGCACCATTAATATTAATCGTCGTATTAAGAGCCAAATCTTTTTGTTTTTACAAACTTGATTGAAAACAACATTTAATTTATTATCTGTTTAATGTGTCATAGTTGTAATTGCACTTGTCACCCGACTCTGTACTGTGGTGCCATCGATTGGGACAATGCGTTAAGTGGGAAAATGGCGGGAATGTTGCGTGTGACTCCATGTTGATAATATGATTCGTTATCAAAATTAATACTATGTCATACGACCTGTATAAACTTTGGACACGTCATAATTAGTTATACGTGAATTTAATCCAGGTAACGACCCAGTGAAAGTTTTATTTTACATTTTATTAAATATTATGTTGACAGCAACATTTCACTGTGTTGTCTCCAATGTATAGAGTCGGGTATGCTCTGATTCGGACTAAGATTAACCGACTGACGTGACAATATTTCGCTTATTAACTTTTTTTTTATTATGGAATTATGTTTTTAAATTTTTTATTCACTTGGCTTGAGCTTTACTTTGATAGCTTTTAGATAAATGAATTTTTAATTTACAATGCATTATTTGGTTTACATATTCTATTTTCACTTTAGTCCAATAAATTTTCGATGAATTTGGCGAACAGGTGGTTCGCTTGTGGTCTTAAGTGTAGTACGTTTCCATTGTAGCCGATTTTCTGTATTCACAATATATAAAACAGGAGATATTAATATTGGTTACAGATATATTACCTGTCATTAGAGTCGGCCATCTTTAATTGTAAAAGTTGCACAACGCCTGGGCAACTTGCTAAGCTCTACATAAAGACATTTATATAACGCCGCGTGTGCAATACACAGTTGTCATTCAATGCATTGAAAGTTAAACGAAATACGTATAGTGTAGTGAAACCAGTGTATAGTCTACGTAAGATTATTTTCATGCCATACTAAAGTCGGATATATAAATTCTTATATTTATAACAACGCACAATATTTATCGAAATATTATTTTTATTAATAATTAACCAGATCTAGAATATTCCTCGTATAAAAATGTAATTTAACTGCAATAATTTTTACAATAAAATTCTCGTATCATTTGAGTATTTCTTTTAATGTTTTCGTGACATCGTGCAAGTTATGGGACCAAAAACTGTTATGTACCAATACGTTGTGCCATCTACTTAGGGAATTTTCTCGAGCATTTCAAACAATTCTGCTTCTCACTCACTTGCACTGACTGCGAAAAATATGGTACATGTACCATATGTCAAAACATAGTCCATTGAAAGTAAAATGGTTTATTAATAAATAGAACAATAATTCGAACGTAATATTTGTATATATTTCGTATTCCTCAGAGCTCAGTTTTATTTTATAACCTCATTAAAATTCATGCAACAATTCTTCCCTTGCTAAACAAGGGAATATTTAAATATTATTGTTTTATCGTCTTGTCCCTAACGGTAACAATGTTGAAGCACTTAGGTCCAAACTACTTTAATATTTGTGCCCTGTATTATAAAAATATTATTCGAATTATATTCTATATATAAATATTGCTATAAAATTTTAAATGTACGATCGAAATGCACAATATAGTTTAATTTTCGAACCCCCAGTACATATTACACTATTTTATTACATGGCAATTTTTTAATATTAAATTATTACGTATTATGCCAATAAATATTTTTGGCTGTATTATTTTATGCCTATTTTATCAAAAGACTAGATTCATCTTTACATAAACTGCACAATAGGTCTCTAATGAAATTAAGTTTTTAATATATATGAATTGTTTAAGTATAATAAAAGAAAATATTAGAAATGATTTTCGAAATAATAATTGAGCATATTATGTATTTAACATAATGTTCTTTTTAAATTTTGTATCGTAATAATCTTGTAGAAAATATTACGAATTTCCTCGAAACGTTGTATATTTAAATCTTAATAATAATAATTATAACGCATATTAACATTTAAAATGTTTAAAATATCTAAATGTTGCTAGTGTACGTAGTTTTTATACAGTTTGATAAAGTTTTTTATACACACAGGGTACCGAGTTAGCTAGCTACATACTGCCAAATTATTTTACGACACAAGTTGCCACTGAAATTAGCGAAGAAAATCATTTATTATAAAACGCATATCTGCAACAAAGTGCTGATAGAATTTTTTGTAATGACCGTTTAATTTTTAAAATCGATATTTTCAACCGGTTCTAGTTAAATGCACCACATAATCAATACAATTTATGTATCACCAAATAAAAACTTGCTCTCCATGTACAAAATATATTTAACAGATAAATAATGTTGTGTTTTAAGACGATTGTAAATTAATAGACTATTATTGACTTATTGTGCGTTTAGCATCAAATCAATAACAATTACATTTAATTTATTTGTGGTCATTACTATCTCCAGTCTTTACCTTTTAATAAAGCGTTGACTTCTGGCAACAATTATATTTAATGCATCTTGTGTCTAAAATAAGATCTATACCTACTTATCGTTCGTCACACATTTGTTAGAAAAAAACTAGTATTCGTTAAAATTTACGTACATATATAATAGACAAAGTTTTATTAAATATGTATATTGACAGCAGATGTCCCGTTTAAGTAAATTTTATATGAATAGTCATAGATAATATACCACTGAAGTCATATACATTTTGCTATATATAACATTTCTCAGATTTTTTCCAACATTTCTGTGACGTATTCACTAGCGAGTGTAACTATCGGTGGTTCTTAATGGATTCTTTTTAATGAAGATATACAATTGTGTAGGTAAAATGTGTAAATAAATAATACGATAAATGTGATTTTTAGTTTTACTTATTTCATCTTGCTTACTTTTATCATGTCACGAACATACGGTTAATGTGAATATTATTACTATGGCGTGATCAGGCTTCTTACAGGGGAGGCAGGAAGCACTGAGGTCCGAATATCTCCATCCTTACATTTATCTCAGCCTCCGATATGCACTTATTAATATGAAAAGAGTGGTGCATGTTAAAGAAGCATGTCAAATCTGTTTTGTCTAATCAGTGCTTTATAAATTAAGCAATTAGAAAGAATTATCCGAGATGCATAGTATACCATTAGTTATTATAAATAAACTGCTAATAATGAATGTAACGTAAATTTACTGAACGTGTAAACCAAAAGTGATAAAATGTGGATCCTATCTTCACTAAAACAGCGTGCTACCGTGCAAATCAGGGCTAGCTTTATTCAAACCATTAAAGATCTGATCAAATGCCTATAAGTCCAACTGTCCGTCTATTAGAATCTGGTCACGCTAATTTAAATTTAAACATTATCATCAATTCACTCTCTGTTTCATGTTTAGACAAAGGCCTTGTAAGTAAGAGTCTCAGAGTAAGAGTCTAATAAGTATGGACTTACATGCCAAATGCTTTAAAACCTGGCAAACATTCATGAAGATGTACAGCGCCATCTGTTGGGGTAAATTAGGAACTTACGACGTATATAGGATTTTAGAAAATATAGAAGCGCTAAGTCTCGATCTACAGTGCATTCACGCTTCCACGGTGCACTGTAAGTAGACCTAAGGAAACGTACCCACTCAATGGACATTACGACATCAGAAGCGTCATCAATGCACCAGCCCTAAGACTCTGTAACCGCCTTTTCTAAAGGAACGCCAAGATTTTCCCGCTCTTTATTAGTCATTATTAAATAGTCATTAAAATATCACTATTTGTTATATGTTATGCCGGTTTTTTTCTTTTTCATGTATTTCTGTGACTCATTTTAACAGATGTATGAACGACGGCTAAGCAATTGTAAAATCTCTGTCATTTGAAGATAGTTATATTATATTTTGTTGGGGTATCATGCTATAATGACAAAATAAATAAAATAACAAACATATTCTTATAATTATATTTACAAACCATATTCATAGTAAAATCTTTATAAATATTATTACAAAGGTAATATATGGTGTAAATAGTTTTAATTCTCATCAGATTCGTCCTCACTATCGTCTCCACTATCAGACCCTGAATCATCTTCCGAGTCAGAGCCCAACCAATCAGGTAGAGAAGGCTGTTCAATTATTGTTTTCCATTCGTTCAATTTATGGAGATCTGAAAAAAATATTTTGTTATTTGAATAAAGAACACAAAACAAGATGTTGAGGCTGATAGCCAGAACCGAATGTAACCATATGTTCAGGCTCAGCAGTTAGGTTAACAATTACAGGTCTCATCAATTAACTATTTAGAACTTACCTAAACTGTACATATCACTCAGATAGAACTGCTTTTCATCCTTCTCCAATATACCTCCATACACATACAGAACCGAACGCTGCACGGCCAACATGGCAGACATGCGTCCAGCTGGTCCAGTCTGCTGGCTGCGAGGCCTCGTAGGAGCTTCAGAGGCCTCTACTGGTGGGGGTGCACCACCAAGCTTCATAGTAAACACCTCGTCTTTGTACACTGAAAAACGGTAGAATTTTGAATATAATTCGCTATAAACTACAAAAGGGCAGTAGTTTGAATGTAAGTTCTACGTCAAAAAATAATATTTTACATAGTACCTTTAAAATAATACTTAACGTAATTATTTTACATAGTTCCTTTCTTAATAGGACTATACCATCGACAAGTAACTTAACCTATATGTGACAAAGCATGCTTTCAAACATGCTATGTTTGATACCCTCGTACTACCTGTAACAGTCTCTGGTTCAGTTTCAATGGTCTTTTCTGTGGGAGCAGCGTTGGGAACAGGCACGGACTGTTCTGAACGCAATACCACATTATGCCACCGACCAGTTTCCAGGTCCAACACTTGCAGATCATCACTCATCTCCCCGCGAATATCTTCTTCTGTTTCTTCTACGTCCTTAAATATGGAACAAATCACTGGTTTTTAGAACTATGCCATTTGATTAAATATTATCTTTGATCGCGTGAAATTACATATCTCATTATATCATACTCATTTACTCAATTTCAGAATAATTGAAGGTATTTAATTTAGCCATACATCAGGTACAAGTGCACTGCAAGTTTATAAATACAACCACAAATCAAATGAAATAAAATTGTCATACTCACACAAACGCCCCCGAACACGTAGCCCCGGTTGCTGTGCACGTTGACGGCGGCGGCCTGGCTGGCGCGCGCGGCCGCTCCCCCCGCGCCGCCCGCGCCCAGCGCGCGCCACGCCCAGCCGCCGCCCTTCGCGCACAACCGAAACATGTCGCTGTGCGTGTGCGTGCGCTCCACGCGCCCCTCGCGCACCCGCGAGAACCCACCGTAGATTATTACCTGCCACAAATCAATGACATATTTTCAACTATTCCTTTTAAACGTTTAGTAATTAATTTAAAAATATATGTGAGTAGAGCATTTTTAACTCCAAATAAAAAAAAATCTGCTTGTTTCTTTTACCCCACTGCCACAATATGTACAAATGAACAGACCTATCTTACAGTTATATAGTTGCAATATGTGGTTTCTATAAATATGATGTATAAAAGAACTCTGTCCTTAAACAATTTAAATCTACTTAACATAGCTGAGTAAACCCTACTTACTGAATCATTCCCAACTGGTAACATGACACAGGCAGATCTTGCTGTGGGTCCTCGGCCACTAGGAGTCAGTTTGCTCCACTCCCTTGTATCCAAACAGAAGGCATACACGTCGTCAAAGTACCTACACTCCCGTCCGTCGTCACAGTAACCCCCGAAGATTATTATCTTACGTCCGAGTAGGACCATACGATGCCCCGAACGAGGTGACGGACCATTTGGGGCAACCACCTGTAAAATTATTTTTGATGTTTAACTCAATATACTAAAACTAAATCTAACAAAGTAATTGAAATTTGAAAATAACTTTTAAAACAAATACTAAAAAAGAAAATCAGGTACCTTTTCCCATTTCTTCTCAGTAAGTGAAAAGCACCATAAATCCTTGTAGTGGTAAAATTGCGTCTCTGATGGACTGGTGAATTCACCCCCAAATACCCACAACTCCCCTCTGAAATAAATTCAATATCCAATATACAATCTTTAATCTTTGGAATTAGCACAAATAAAAAAAATTACCAAGTTATACAAGCCAATATAAATCTGGTTTTATTTATAATAGACAATAATAATTATTATAAAAACCAGTATTAATAGATTAGTTGACTGCCTCATTGGTCGAGTGGTTGCAAGCACAACTGCCGAACGGAAGGTCCGGGGTTAAAATCCTGGTTCGGGTCCTGTCGGATTTTTCCAATTTAGAATTTCTAGTAGTGACATGACAGTGATATGTGCCCAGTATACAGTAATAGGCTCACCATCTATTCCATGGGATACAAACATAACTGGTTAACCATGGAAGTGTACTACACTCCTTTGCCTACTTCTTCAGGGATTATACTCACGATTTTACATTATCAATAGATTAGCTTTGTATAAGGAACATGATAAAAAGATTTGATTTGCACTTCCAATTTCAACAGTGTGATAGACAGCCATACTATACTCTAGGATCTATGGCATAATATCTACAGTATGATATCTACAATATGCCATCTGTAGCATAGTATCTATAGTGTGGTGCATATAACATAGTATCTACAGTATGGCATCAATAGTTTAGTATCTATGGCATGATATCTATAGCATTGTAATAATATCCATTTTCCAATTAATTCTCAAGTAAAGTAATATGTTTATCTAATCTGAGGAAGTAAGTTCTTATTACAGATTGATGTCTATGTGTCTCACAGTTCATCTATCTTTTATTATGAGTAGCTTAGACTTGAAGCCAGATATACATTACTTGTTAGCTTGTGTAGTGAGAGCTTGGTGAGCACTACGAGGTGGTGGAGCTCCAGGTGCTTTGACCTTTTTCCAAACACCATTTGTGGGGTTGAAGAACAACAGCTCATTGTACACTTCTGTCTGTAATAAAAATATTGTCAACATATTTAAGTATTATGAGAGATAGTGTTTTAAGTTAAGTTTGTGTGTGTGTCTATGTATGTTTGTGGGTGTGTTTATTGATGTATTATTGATAGGTTAAATAGAATATTTCCCCAAGGTCTGTAAGTGCAATAGTTCACATCAGGTTTCTTCCTAACCCTGTAAGGGACCTGGGAACAATAATTTATTTAAAGAACTATATAACAGTGAAAATTATTATACTGACTGTCTCATTGGTTGAGTGGTTGGAAGCACAACTACCGATTGGAAGGGCCTGTGTTCAAATCCCGAGTCAGGTACCATTGGATTTTTCTAATTTAAAATTTCTAGTAGTTACTCGGAGCCTGGATCTGTGGCTGGTGCATGGTGCATGGTAATAGACTCACCACCTATTCCATAGGACTTAAAAACTTAACTGCTGAAACATGGGTGTGTAGTACACTCCTCTGTCTAACTCTTCGTGGGTTACAGGTGTGATGTTACTTTCTTTATTATTTCTTTTTATATAGTACAGCTTAGTTATCAATTCACCATATTTTAAATTTTTTTATAAGTTGTCATTTATTATTATAACTCTAAATAAATGGTCTTGTAACTATTTTGTGGCAAAAGCTTGCCATTTGATACCTGTCAGTCCAGTAGCCAACAATAGGTTTAAAAGAGCTGATGATGATTATAGTAATATGCAGTTAAGAACATATAAACATGATACTTCTTATAACATAAATAAATATTTAAAAAAAGTTTTATTTCAGATACCTTTTGTCCATTATGATATTCTCCTCCAAACAGTATAAGCTCATTATTAGTAGGGTGAGGAGTCAGGGTAGCATATGCTCTAGCCGAGGGTGGTCCTGCTAGGGTTTTCTCTGATGCTGCAGCCCTTTTGGCCTCTTCTCGTTCAATCTGTGCTATTACTTTTGCTATGTCCTCCTAGTATTATAAGAAGTTAAAACAATTTCATGATTATTTTCATATAAAAGTGAGCGTTATTGGAAGGTTTTTTTTTGTTTTTTCAAGATATTGTTAACATTATTTATAAATTGAATCGTTTAAATGAAGTGTTTTTCTAATTACAGTCGAAACAATAATACTGTTATATTTGTTATATACAATGTACATAAGCAACATGTGCCTACTAACCTCTCCTAGATTAGCAAGTTCTTTTTTTAATTTATTAGCTAGTTTCTTTTCAGTCTTAGCCGCTGTTTTAACAGCTCCGCTGACCTTATTCTTGTTTTTCTTTTTACCCATATTTTTACTGTTATTATATTGTTTTTTATAATATCCAAAAGCAAAAATGTTTTGAAGAAGTTAATTCAATAGAAACAATGTCCTCAACATTTGTGATTGCTACGTTCTGATTCGAAACTTTTCTGTCGGATAATACAAATATTTTATTTTAATATAATATAATAAAAAGACATTTAGCAGTAAAATTCTATTGAACTACTTAATTGATAATTTTAGTTTATAATTTTTTCTTGCTTGGGATATACTCTAGCAAGAATATTATTTAAACGAAAAGTATTTTTTATTAGTATGAAACAACTCTAATTATGAACGGTCCTTTCAGTCATTGACAACTATGACAACTGGATATTTCATAGAGGTATTATAAATAGAGTACGGAAGACATACGTAACATACGTCTGTAAGCGGCACCGTCCAACGGTTAGAAAGAGAGAAACGATCGCGTTACCCTTTCTATATCTCTCTATTTCACTACTGACGCATGCGCAGCAAAAAAACGGCTTGGTTTCAAATAAGGAACTCAAGCTAGCGTTACCTGTGCGTGCGCGTGTAGAAAGAGACAGATAGGTAGCTCCATTTGCTTTCGTTTTTTTTCTATGGACACATTTTAGATTGGCTCCCCTACTATACATATATAATAATTCTATGGCATATGTATTTAGTCTAGTTATTGCATCTTATTGTTGTATAATATTCTGGTATATTTTAGTTAAGCTGGACTATATTACATAGAACTTTTGATAAAAATACTAGACATAATTTATTAGGAACTTTTCGTAAGATTTAATCTTTTATAAAATATTTTTTCTTTTTTTACGACTATCGTACGTACCTTATAGTCACTGTCATTAATAAAATGCAATTACCGAACGCATTTAGCCAAACCTAACTTTTGACAAGTTATTGCTCTTATAACATTTCTTACCAAACTAAAGAAATGTAGGTTAATTTTTAAAGACAAAGTGTTAATGCTACTAATAGCGATACGTTTATTTATTGTGTTAATAAGTAGAGAAAGTTAGTTAAAAGAAACAACTAAAATGACAACACCTGGAACATCGGTATATCTCTAATATTTAATTGTTATACATCTTAATAATTTTTCTATTATAAGAATCTAAATTAATTACTAAAACAAAAATGAATGTTACATTCACAATACTTGAAATATTTGAATAATGTTTTTGCCTACGTTTACACTTTCTCAATTACTCCAGCAACCGTCGGCTGCTGTCCAGGAGTTCAAGATCCGTGTCCCAAAGAACAAAAAGAAGAAATACCATGTAATGCGGTTTAACGCTACCTTAAATGTTGATTTTGCAAAATGGACCCATGTGAAAATGGAGAGAGAGAACAACATCAAGGAGTTCAAGGGTGCTGAAGAGGACATGCCAAAGTGAGCCACACCACGCTAAAATTTATTCATCATCGTTATCATCTAACCTTGGGTCTTTTTATGGGTGTAACATGTCCGCTCTTGAAAAGAGAATGACTTCTCAGTATATGTTGGCCCTGCTCAGATTAGCAGACATAACATGTTTCTGGAGAACATTCTGTTGAATGCTGAACACAGTTTTGCTCATAATGTATCTCTTCATAACAGTTATTGGGGATCTGAAAAGTACTTGTGATTTAGGTAGAATTCAGGGGGTGTTTGATAAGATTGAATCCCCAGTTACCTAGGCTCAGAGGCTATAATCTAAACTATTAAATTGTATGTGCTATATAACACACATGAAAAATGTAGTTCACACCTGTAATCTTTGAAAGGGTAGGCAAAGGAATGCAATATATTCTTAATATAGCACTCATTTATTGCTTCTATTTTGTATTTTACTGCCTTGTTGCTTGAGTAGTTACAAGCGCAATTGCTGATCAGGAGATCCTGGGTTCAAATTTCATGTTGGATACTATTGGATTTTTTTAATTTACAACTCCTAGTGGTGACTAGTTTCTAGTAGTCTGGATATGTGCCTGGTATATGGCAATAGGCTCGCCGCCTATTCCATGGGACTTAAATGTAATTGGTGAAATGTGGGAGTGTAGATACTGCACTCCTCAGCCCACCTCTTCGGGGATTACAGGTGTGATGTTACATTTTATTTTGAATTTTAATAATCCCTTTCTAACGTCCAATTTGTGAACAACAGAGACAAACTGTTGTGAGCTGAACAACTCTGCACAACTGCACAACAAATTATTACAACTTATTTTGGACAAACACTACTCTTCTATATGTTTTGTAGCCCTTTTTGACTACTTTAAAAATCTAGTATAATTAAATTTGGACCTGTTAGTAGTAAGATTATAATATTTTTGTTCTATACCTACACAACACAGTGAGATTGTGAGAATGTAAGGAGAATTTGTCTGAATTTAGGGAGGTATGGAGATTTGGAGTTTTGGAGTATTGAGGTCCAAAATCCTAACAAAGACATCATATCATGACCTTTTTCATTGTTCTGTTACTTGACACAGCAGACTTCTCAGAATGAAAGGTTTAAGGCCATAGTCTGCCTCAGTGCCTAAGTATGGGATAGCAGACTACACACTCAGGTTATTTTAAACAGGCATGTGCCAGGATTCAAACCTCCTGGAGTGAGAGGCTGAATTTTAAAAAACAAGGTTATGTCTGCTTAGGTAGTTTATGTGCAATATTAAAATTTCAATGTAACTTACTATAGTATTGAAAGAAGACAATGTAAAGATTTGGAAAATGTTCTGTACTATTCTCTAAGGTGTAGCGTCAATTGTTATCTAATATTAACATTATCAGGTATGGAGCTGGTTCAGAGTATGGACGTGACATAAGAGAGGAAGCCCGGAGAAAGAAATTTGGCATAATGACCCGCAAGTACAAACCGGAGGACCAGCCCTGGATATTGAAGGTTGGGGGCAAAACTGGCAAGAAGTAAGATTTAACAGCCTATCATTTGAGTCATGAATACATAACATTTTATTCTAGTTCAATAATTATTACGGTGTGACACCTATTTCTAAAAATTAAAAGGTATGTTCTTTATAAGTACTCCTTTGACTACAACTTTTTTCCAGGTTCAAAGGTATCCGTGAAGGTGGAGTCTCAGAAAATGCTTCATACTACGTCTTCACGCACGCCGCGGATGGGGCCATTGACGCATATCCACTACAAGAATGGTAAGAATGCATTCTTATATTGTATCAAGCTATTGTCTGACTAGCTGAACAATTGCCCAATTGATTGATCAGTCGACCGACCAGTCAATTAATTAGGCGACCGACAAGTCGAACGATTACTACACCGTTTTGCCGATTGATCATTGGATTTATAGATATGTGGAGATCCTCAGTCATTTCGTGTGTTGTCTGTTGCGGTCGAAATATGGCATTAGAACGATAACTCGCTTCAAACGGCGGGAGCTCAAGAGGATTAACTGTGTGTTTAAATTTACGATTGACGATGAGGTGTTTTCAAAATCTTTCTTTAAGAGTGTTTTCAAAAATTTAAATTATTATTTTATGTTTTTTACCGAATTCAGGTACAATTTTCAACCGATTCAAAGGTATAAAGCTCTGTCAGCTGAGGAAGCCGAGCAAGAGTTTGGAAGGTAAGGTTTCGCGTCATATATTACTTTCTAATTACACACTTCAATATTTTAAAAATCCTAGATTATCAAGCCCGAATCAGTCGGAAAAATCACCCGAAAATATTTTCAATGAAAAGAAAATATTGGATATTTTTACATTTTATTGTATTATAACCATAACTTTAGCGATACAGAGGTTTAAGGTGAACTAAAGAAACTAATTATTAATACCACGATAAACATGCTACAACCCTCTTAAATTATAGCCAAAATTTATTGGAGACAATAAATTAAATCACCCCTCTCAGCCCTCAAAGTCCTTTTATTAAAACGCGTCTAAATTTCCATGATCGTTTACGAGTAGTATCCTATGTTGACGTTGACCTTGTCCTATACTATCGTATGGTAACGCTGAACATGTAGGATATTGTGCCATGTTGATGCCGACAATATCTCGTGTTGACACGCATTGCCGTTGTCCAGACGCAACAAGGTGATCAACTACTTCTCGCTGATGTGCCGCAAGCGCATGCGCGGCGACGACGCGGCCGACGACGGCGACGAGCCCGATGAGGCCAAGCTGAAGACCACCAAAGCAAAAAAAGGTCGGTTACTATGTTCAGTAATGTTATAAAACGTAAATAAAAGTACCATCACGCCTGTAATGCCACAACAGGCAGATAGAGAAGTGAAGTACACTCGCACGTTTCACCCGTTACGTTTTTGCGTTCCCCTATGCAAGGATAGGTGATTGGCCTATTGCCATGCATTGGTTATAAAATAATAAATAATGAGTAATGTTATAGAACGGTTTTTTTTCCAACTTTTTTTTTTTACTTTATGTACAAATTAGATAGCTACATAAATGTATAGCAAATGTATGTATCTCTGTGTAATGTATAATAGCATCATAATAATGATTTTCACATACATTCAGATCTGAAGATATCTGACATGGACGAGTGGATAGATTCTGACGATGACTCTTCTAATTCCGAGGGCGAAAAAGAGAAAGAAGATAGCGATTCGGGATCCAAGAAGAAAAAGGCAAAAAAAGGTAGCCAGATAAAAATATTTTCATTAACTACTTTTTGGATGAATAAATGTTTAACATGTTATTTTAAATGACAAAATTATTAACGCTGTTTTTTGCTGTTCACGCATGCATTACTATAAATAGACGGTGGGCCCGGTAAGTATCATCCTTACTTCTTCCCCTCCTCCTAGCCCTCCTCCTAGCCCTCCTCCCCTATAAGAATAGTCACCCTGAAATATTCATATGAGGATGTACATATGCTTGCACTCATACAGACTTTATAATGGAAGTATCTTTCAGAAATTCAGTAGATACATTTGAATAATGCAGGCATTTTTGTTAACTTTACATCAATCTCTTATCTATTTGTGATAATTTCAAATTAGGTAATACATTATTCAGCACAGAAATTCACTTTGTATACAATTCTACACTAGATTATATAGTTTCTTTTTTGTAATTGGAAAAAATGTGGAGCTGCTAGTGTTACAGTTTTTATCTTCTTTTGTTTCCCTTTAGGAGACACGAAAAAAAAGGAGAAAAAGGTGGAGGATGAGGCTTTCGAGGAGAGTGATGATGGTGACGAAGAGGGCAGGGAACGGGAGTACATATCTGATTCGTCGGACAGGTAATGATTATCAACTAATTATGTATGACCTTACTCAACACCTTTCGCATTTTAATACCACAGAAGTAGCAATAGCCATGTCAGGCACTGACCACTTTAAGCTAAGCATATTCTCATGTGTTGTCTATATGATTTGATTATTACCTTCCTAAAATTTTGTTCTTAGGAGAGCCCAGATAAATTCCCAGTCTCTTATGCTCTTTGACTCTTGTTGACTAAGCCAACACGAAGTAGGTGGATTACCCACATAAAATAAGAATGTTCAAAATTGTGTAAAAATAAAATGAGCACTGAAAACAAATTTATAACATATGCTCATCTATGAAATCCTTATAGGTGCTGTCTAAGTATCTCCCTCTATTCTATCATTTTTTTTATCAATTACCATTTCCCTTGACTTCATATTTAAATGTATTTCGACACTGTCTCTTTCTGTTTAGTCAGTTCAAAAAGTCTTTTTATACGTTACTAGCGGCCCGGTACGTGCTTCGCTACGTATAAAAGTGAAAATTAAATTTGCTTTATTCGAAGCACGTCCAAAATGAAATGACCGCATGCATGACATAACAACTTGCTTTTACATTGAAAAAAGTTTAAATTTAACAGCACAACCTCCATCTGAAAAAAGGTTCAATTTGACAGTAAAATCCCCATTTACAAATACAAAAAATGTGATAAATGAAGAACCG
>DWJK01000144.1:0-27530 GCA_018248815.1 Croniades pieria auraria
TTAATGGACAAATATTGGACGGACAATGTTTTGTGTAACTACATTATGTATGCTTTGCTGTTTGTTCGTCACTAATAGTTATTTGCGTTTTAAAATTGTTTTAAGAATGTACGTAATAGGACAAAAAATGATTTCAATTATAGCCTCAATGAATATCTATAAGCAATGCTATGCAGACAAAGCTTTATTTTTACCAGTTTTCAGATGTTACGGTTTTTAGAAGCGCCCTATTTTTCCGGCCTTTGAAAGCACAAGCATGACCACTTAGTCAAAAAATTCGTAGCAAACGATTAATACTTGTAGTGATTGCATATTTATTCACATATGCATATCTATATAATTTTTTGACACCTACCAAAAGAGAGATAGACAGATAGAAAAGAGAGATGGAGAGATAGACAGGTAGAAAATATCATTAGGCATTCGTTACGGCTTTGTTGCAGTAGTTCAAACAAAATACATAATCAATAGAATTAATACAGCCATTGAAGAACTCGAACATGTTTTCTTGATCATTCAATTAATTCGAGGATACATACAGCTGTAGGCGTAGGCATAAAATTTTTAAAATAATAGATACTAAGAAACAATTTTATTGCGTTTCCACAAAATATTGTAATTACTTCACCCAATTTTCAATCTAAAATCTAAAAAGTGAGGAAATTTGTATCATGTCAGTATCACATGCTCAAATTGCATCGTGCGACACATCATTTTTCGATATTCTAGAATTGTCAGCAAAGCTTTATACCTACCTATATATAAATAATCTAGAGTTTCTTGTAGTGACTAGGAGTCTGTCTCTGTGCCCGGTTTTTGACACTAAAAGCTCGACATCTCCTTTCCATGGTGGGACGTAAATGTAGCTGGTGAAATACGACAGTGTACTATACCCTTGTGCCCAACCCTTCGGGAATTACACACGTGACAACAAGAACAAAGAAATAATTAAAAAATCAAACAAACCACATTTTTTAATAACACAATTTATTAATATATTATTGTGGAATGTTCACAATGATTAAAGAACACATACTATTTGCGCTTCGATACAAAACCAGGTGTTTTATTTAAACAGGAAATGCCCGCGAATTGCCAGCATCGCAAAATGCAAAAAAAAAACATTTGGAGCGACTACTCTCACAAACAATAGTTACTATTAATATATACAAACTAAAATAATACAGACAAACTTGCATTTAAACACGAAAAAGACAGTGAATCCATCATTTATGTACGAGCTGCACCGGAATCGAACCGAATGCACTTCGCGTTTACGCCAGCAACGTAACACTTCCAAAATGAATAATCAGCGACTTAACCACAAATTATATTATCAGTGTGTATTTAACTAAAAATGCCAAATTGCCAAACTTTTCCTTTTGCATACAATATATTTAAACAAATGCAAAAAAACATCATCATCATCAGCCTACTCCAGTCCACTGTTGGACATAGGCCTCTCCAATTGGACGCCACGGAGATTAATCTTCAGCTCTTCGCATCTAGCCAATGTCGGTTACTTTGCGTATATCGTCACTCCACCTAGCTGGAGGGCGTCCTACCCTACGTTTGCCAAGTCGCGGTCTCCACTTCAGAACACGTCTGCTCCGATGGGTATCGCTTCCGCGACAGATGTGACCAGCCCACTGCCACTTCAACTTGCTAATCCTTTGGGCTATGTCGATCGATAACCCTAGTTCTCTGTCGGATCACCTCATTTCTGATTCGATCCTTCAGAGACGCCGAGCATAGCTCTTTCCGTAGCTCGCTGAACGACCTTAAATTGGTGGACCAGTCGCACTGTCAGTGTCCACATCAAGGTTTCGCAGATCCGATCCTGACAGGTAGGACGCACTCATTTAAGTCTTTTGTCTTTAGGCTTTTTGGTATGGGTGACGAATGCAAAAAAAAATTAAATTCATTTAACAAAATTTCATTACTTTTATATTTCATACAAAGGTGCACGGCGAGCGTGCGCCAGTCGGGCCGCGGCTTGCGACCGCGACGGACGTGCTTTCCCGCGCTCGTGTTATACGCGAACAAACATAATTCATCCTGGTTATGTCAATTTTTTTATACTTCTTTACACGAAAATACAAAGCATGAAAATTTATTTCAAACAAAACTTTTTTGACATTTTATTTTATTATCATATAATTTCACCACACGTTAACATACAGTTCACGAACGCATACAAATAAACACAAACTCAGTACATTGAAACTGAATTTACAACAATATTAATTAAATATAATTAACTTTATATATTACACTTGTACACTTTACAAAACTTAAACTAAGCTGTTGTGAGGTTTCAATAAATATTTAACTGAACCACGAATCACACTCAAATGTATAAAATTTGAATATGGAACATTATATAAAGTGTATTATAGAGTAGCCATATTATTCATTACCTATTTCTAAAACATTATAAGAAAAAGTTACCAAATTAATTATTTAACTGCAAAACTTGATTAAGAGTACGCTTCAGAGCTATGCATGGAGAAAAAGCACGTGAGGTCTGTGGCGATAGATACATTTGGCACTCAGTGCTCTTCACCCACCCTGTAAGGGACTTGGCGTGATAAAATAATAATAACTTTAAGGGGCACCTCCACTGCACCCATTTTTATTTAAAGTGCAATCCATTGCATCTGTGCTCCAGTGCATCAAACCCTTCAAGCAGACATAACAGTATCTTGACACTTTACGACCTGACCCCAACCAGTCCTTAGGAGTATAGGTACACTTGAGACACCCGAAGATGACGTCGAGGCACCCGATCCAGCTATTAAAGCTGTCACAACTCGAGCTTAAAATCAAACCTGATTCTACTCCTTTCAGAGGTAATACAAACTGGCATTGATTTACTCTGCCTTTAAATATCCAGCAATTGTCTTAATAACACTTTGTAATATTCTGACTTAGCTTAAGCATACAGCAACAGTATTAATAAGAATAAGAGAGGAATGACATACAATCTACTTTCGACCAACCTTTGTCTTTTCTATTTGACCTATTCATTTTTGTTTCACTTTTCCAAAAAAAAAAAAACAATCTTAAGTCGTACAAAACATTGCTAATTCATTTTGGTATAATAATTTCACGGCAAATATAAGTACTACATATAAAAACGACGTGTCGCAAGGTGGTATACTTAGCTCTTTCCGGGTCTACTGCGATCTATTGCGATTCTCCTTACAAACGATCGGTCTACTTCAGATCCACGTCATCACCGAGCAGATCTTCGCACTCCTTCTCCCATTTATCGTCACTCGACTTATCCGCCACCACCTCGTACTCCTTCAATTCGGCTTCTAACTCCTTCTCCCATTGCTCTGTAATTTTTCAAAATTAAATTAAGAATAATCCGACTCTGCTGCATTAATATTCATCAAAATACATCCACAATACCTTGTCATTGCTGTTATCCAGATAAAAAAGATAAGGGTGACGAAAAGAAAAGACTATTCATTTTGGAAAACAGAAAAATACATCGAAATGACAACACCAATGTTATTTTAGAATAATATAATTATTTCAATTCATAATAACTAACTATAAATGCCAGTTATCAACTAATATGTCGTAATTCACTAAACTTTTTTTTTTCAAGTATTGACAATAGAAAGTGTTAATACTTTTTATGCTGTCGCTACAGTAAAGTACAGGGCGCAACGTTCCAACTAACAATCCACTAACGTGTCATACTGAATGTTAATACTCGTTAAGAATCATTTAAACAATCGTGGAAGCGGTGAAGATACCACGAAGACAATAGTTGATGGCGTTGTCATTTTACCAATTTACTATCGCACTAATACAGATAATCCAGTAGAAGAATTTTTTGTACACACCCAATCCATTACGCACACTGCTAAATCCCATCCCTAAATCGTCCGATCTCAGCTCTTTGAGCAATTCCTTCGAACCATCCATCAAATGTTGTACGCCATCCGTCTACTGAACTATCGGTACGCAATAGGTAAAAACCACAAATCATCATTAACACTAGCATCCATAGTTTTAGTAAACAACATTGAGATCAAAAACATCGATAGAGAGGGGGGTTAAATACCATTTCCTTAATCACCACTAGAACACCGAATAAATATTTCAATATTCATACATTACATACAGAAGTTACTTGTTCTGCGAACAGATCGCACGTATAATATTATTGCTACGAATACTCTGAAGCTACTCGAGGAATGAAAGCGGAGAGATCGGCAACAGTTACTAGGCCTGTACTATATCACCGTGTCGTGGCATACGTTCGATGTCACCGCACGAACGCACCGCGCCCAACCAACCGATCAACTAATTCTACACAACTTTATAAACACCAGATTAATACGAATTTGATTATCATATAATAGAAGTTATAACGGTTGTAAACAATTATAAAACGAATCGCGGGCGATAGACAGTAGTGTTGTGAGCGACGCACACTGTAAAACTGGGAACTGTAATGAATGCGATCGGTATGGAAATGTTTAATTGACTGTCACCCATAAGTGATATGTCGCGGCTGTAGGCGTCGATGGTACACGTGAAACAAACAATTCTATACTTGATAATTTCAAAAGTTCAAAAATTTGCGAACATTTCATCGAAGACTTACATAACGAGGTAGAAAGATAAACGTTTGAAGCTACCATATTATATGACACCAACATCGATTAGTTGTGAGTTGCCAGTGTTTTCATATGTGTCAATGATGTTTGATGTTCATTAAGTAAAGAACAGGTTGCAATAACTTTAAACCGACTGCATCAGTAAGTCTTCGAAAAAGTTTCATCTATAACACTGACAAAGAACTGTCTGTGGCCATAAAACTTCATTCATTAGATAATTTAATGAGTTATAACACATAATGAGTTGTAACACATTTATATATATACACATAAAGATCAGTTTCAACATTGCTACAACGCGCTCAACAGTAAAAAGAAAAGTGAAAGAAAGAAAAAAAACAGCACGCTATCAAACAGAAACCAACTTTGAGAAATATCAAAAGCTGAGGGAAAACAAAAATCACGTAAAACAGCACGCAGCCACCAGAAGCGGAATAGAATTTGAAAACGAAGATACAGGACTCATAAGGTAGCAATGTTCAAACCTCCGAAGGAGTAGGTATAAACAGTACAACTCTACGAAACAGAGATACAATGTACGTGAAACACTATATTAAATATATGGCCTTATTTACTTATACATATATATAACATTCACTTTACATGAATTAAGAATCCATCGAGAATGATTTTAATAAATTTGTATACGTCAGAATTGCTATTACTGTGAAATAACCTAAGGGCGATAAATAAAATATAAATAAATATAATATCTGTATAATATCAAAGGTCGTGGCTAATAAATAGACATCTAAACAATTAACAACGAAGCACTCATCTAAATTTGATAAAGACATCGCTCTGAAAATAGACGTGGAAGATTTAAACAGCTATAGATGAGGCCGGTAACATAAATATAACTTTGATACATCTCGTACAATCAAGGTACACATTAGAAGCTATATTGTCATTACTATAACATCAATAAACGACACACGACATAAAGAGAACGAGGATATGATATAATAGTGATATAGAAGAATATAAGTTACACAAGGCAATGGGTCTCGAACAGTAGTAAATTCTATAGGGATGTAACATCAAAATAATAATGAAGGTTAGTGAAGGGAGTAACAGTGACAGGACCGATTCAGCTTGAGACAATAATGCCAGAATACACAGTACAAATCATTTATCTCATCATTAACAATAATTATATTGAGGATATACATCAAGCTATAAGTGTTAAGTGAGCCGAAGACGATGTTGAGCGTAAACATTTGCTTTTTAACGTACTTTTTTTTTATTTCATTTTATATATTGTATCATTTTGATATCAACATATTTTTTAATTTGCTCCGCTAAATCAATGTACACATATCTATCACTACTCGGTGTGATACTCCTACTCGTGATCCATTAATACAATATCATTATTGTGGCATTATTTTGTCAAGATCGTAGGTTATATTTTCACACGCGAAGAACCCATTACAAACGTAATACATTAGGCTTGACGCAAGCATCTTAGTTCGATATCGGCGCGGCTAATATACGATCCAAACGAAGTGAAACGAAAATAGCAGTTGGAACAGGCAATAAACTCGAAATGCCAAAACAACAGTTAGTTTTAATCGGAAATAATTTAATTTCCAAAGTCAACGATTCCATAGCAGCAGCTGATGTAATAACATAAGTGCAATAAATTCGTGTGAATTCAAAAAAACTTCAGAAATGGATCGTATATTCTTCACCCGAGATGTTACGACATATTTAGTGATTGCGGATGCTCCTTGCTTGTCCGTGCGTCTTGCTTAAGCTGCATTCCAAGGATGGAAAAAAACATGTTTAGAAACACACCATATACAAGATAATATAATGATTCCTATTTTGATTCATATATGTAGATGGTTTAGTGGTCACGAGCCAAACGTAGGTGCGATTCACCAGATCTGATGCAACTAAAATACCACATAAAAGTATAGAGAATGGAAATGAGAGAAAATAAAATTTCAAATTCCAGGAACAGTTACAGATGCCTTGTTAAGGTAACAGTTTTATAAGATGAAAGATTGCTGGAACCTATTAGAAGTTAAGTAAAAAGGTGAACTTGAAAATGCTTCGTTGTATTTCATTTCATTGATTGGAAAACGTGGAGCAGTGTTAAATATAAATTGAAAAACATATGAAAGAATCGAAGCGCAAATGGTTGACGATACTGGAGATGAATATTTACAGTAGAAGTGTAAGCATGCTGATAATACGATATGTAAATTTCTCAAAGTTGGTTATAAATCGTCGACCTAATCAATCGACAGATAGAAATCATCGCGACGTAACAAAATATAAGATACCAAAAACAAAATAATACACAATAATGGACATGGCACGAGCGAGGAGCGTGAACTGAGAACACTTGAGAATTTTCAAAACGTCAATAATGCAAAACAATATCTTTTTGGTCTTAGCAAATCAATTCTTCAATACAACGAGAGTCTGATTATCATATGTAGAAAATATTAATGAAGTACCCAAATCTTGGGAGGATGCGACACTTTTAAATAACATTGAATAATTAATAAAATATTTCGTATATATCCATATGTATATAAGATATTATGATCAATTGTTAATAACTGCTGTCAATTCTGACATGATGAAAGCCTGAATAGGCATCGCAGTTAGGTACAATGTTATCGAAGCAATGCTAATGGTGATAACATTGAAGTTAAAGCATGACGTTTAATATAATTATTACATATCAAGAGGCTTACCGTCGTCGTTCTCTCTATCGACTTTCAACGATTTAATGCGTTTCTTTGCATCCTCTATCGATTGCTGCGATGTTTTCTCTTTAGCACTAAGACTCTCGTCCGTGGACCTTTCATCTGTCGATATGGTGGTGGAGGGGGAAAAACATAAGTCGTAAAAACAAAATAAATGGTAACGAAATAAACAAAAAAAGGAAAAACAACTAAATGTCATGGTCACTAATGGATGGACATCATAGCAAATTCCGTACATAATTTTGATTCATAGTACTTAGCAAATTAACTGTGTTTATCTGTTGCCGCAATTAACTTTTAGTTAATTGGTTTGGACACTTTGGCTGTAAGACTACTTGGCTTGTGTAGAAAAAGAAAATAAAACCTAGCAAAATAAAAAGAATTGATAAAACGCTGAAGATGTGCCTCATTTGCACTCTTTATATGGTGTAATAAAATTTGGTCACATTCATTTCATTACTATATTACTTATTGATTTCGTTACTACTCCACAAAACCATACGTTAGTGTCCAAATATGGATCAGATGTTTACTTAGATGGCTTCGGGGGTTCTATTTGGTTAGGAATAGATATTAATTATTCATTAACCATATTATTATTACTAGTTCTCCCTAGCCATCAGATAATACGCGACATATCCTCAGCTGTATGTATCTGTCTAAATTCCCTTGAAAACACTAATCTGGTTATAAAATGTTCCGCTTACATACCCTGGGAGTCGTCGGCGCTGGCCTGGCGGCTGGCGGCGGCGGCGTCCGCCTCGTTGGCCTGGCAGATCAGGGACAGGCGGTAGAAATAGTTCCGCCAGAAATTCTCCTCTGTGATACTGAAATAGATCATCCTATGAATAATAGGCATCTTGTGACTAGCCTCAAGTACCAGATTCCTGCTCCTCTGCCTTTAGCCCCGGACACTGCAAGATATTTCACCAAGATGACATTGTAGATGATTTAATTATTTATATGTACTGTAGACAGTAAGAAGAAACACATCACAAATTGTACGTAGACAATTTATTCACCGACATTCACCAGGAAAGTGGTCTGAACGGAAGATGGAGAAAAATTTATAAAATAAGTGTTACTTCTTTACATCTTTCAAATGTAGACTATGATAAACGTATTGGAGCTGATACCTGTTTAAATTTCGTAAGGATTAATAAAGGATGCGGAGACAATTAAAAGAATCTCGTGATTTCACGACTCTGTTTTCAAGATACACAAGACACAAGATGAAAGAGATGTAAGGAAATGTTAACTCACACTTTGGGCACGAGGTCAAAGCGCATTTTAGAGAGGTTGGTGTCCTCGGCCATGATAGCGACGGCGACCGGGTACATCTTGTCGTAGTCGAAGTCAAATTCCACGCCAGCCGGCGGAGCGCGCACGAAGTTCCGACGATCCTGGAACAGAACAGGAGTTCGAATCTGACGAAGGGTTCTTTGCGTTTTGCGAATTGTTCACAAAAACCGTTTGGGGAGAACTGCATTTAGCAGTGGATTGAGACAGGTTGATGATGATGACCCGACATCTAATAACAGTGGAAACAAGCTAAGTTACTTCATACTATTTACGAAGATAGTAATGAATGTGGCAGAAGCGCAGGTACATATGTATGTAAGGATAGAAATATTTAGCACTCAGTGCTCTCTACTTATCCCGTGATGGACCTGGCGTAAGTAATGATACGTGGTTAGATTGACCATATAGCAGCATGTGGTACTTGTGATATTTGTGTAATACAAATAAATATATAAAAATCTTTGTCATTCCTTACAGTAGACAGCGAGAGGCACTCCTCCTTGAGCGCGGCCTCATTGGGGGCGCCAACCCACGGCGGCACGGCTGCGGCGCCGCTGCCGCCCTGGCCCTTAATAAACGCGTCCTGCTCACGGTTCAGCTCGCCCAAGAGGCTCTGCGGACAAGAACAACAGCAATTGTCAGATATACACAAAGTTCAAGTGTACGTGTTGTTTTTTAGTTGATTGGCATACCGCGGCTTCAACACGTCCACTACAATTCGCACACATACATAACCATAAATTAACATATGTTTATAAATAATTCATTATCACCGTCAAGTACACAGGAAAACCTGCACACCTTGGAAATTATAAAAAAAAAATTCTAAGGTGTCTGAAGTCTGCCAAGCCACACTTGGCCAGCGTGGCAGACTATGGCCTTAACCCCCTCAATACGAGACGATTAGAATTCCAACAGTAGAATGATAAATGGGTCGATTAATTGATTAGCTACAGTAGTTACTAATACATACATATTGAAACATTAGTAATTCCAAATAGTTATCTTAATACAGGCTCAATTTTTAAAGTATTTATTACTTAATTAATTTAAACATTACAAATTAAACGAGATTCCAACAATGACGTAAAATCTTGCTTTTTAACATTCCGTTTACGTGTTTGTTTTAATTACTTAATTCCCTTGAGACGCTCCCGGGATTACATCTCGGGGCGTGACGTGATAATGTAAATATACATATATTATACATTTTTTCCTAATTTACATTTGGAAAACTTCCCAGAGCTCTCTAGGCTTTATTAGATTTTCCACTTCCGGCCTCAAGATAATGCTAATTCCATGGAAGATGTATCAAGGGTTAAAAATAAAATGGCGGCGGAAACTTTTCCAAATCGGATTTTAACAAGTCTTTAGCGAACCCGTCGTAATTTCGCTATATGATAGGTACCTGTGTACGCTTTTGGCATTTCACCTATAAACGCTTCAATTAAGGAACAGCGTAGCGAGCACAAATTTAACCACCTTAAGACGATTTTGGTCTTCTGATAACATAAGATGTTTTCAGGCTTTTAATTTATTTACGGTCCTATTTATGAAGAGAAAGTACTACAGCAAAGTACCAATGCAGGATAAAACAAGAAAATCAATTCGCAAATTCTAATGAATTTTGTGCATAACATGGCATTGAAACTGTTAATATCCTTAGCAGCAAGGCTGTGAAATGATTGCTTACATTTTTTTGCTCATAAAGTATACATGAAAAAATATATTGACAGAGATATACATGAAAAAAGTAGGTATCTATTTGAAAAATACGTAAAGAAAAATCAATATAAACATCAAAATCACAATATAAAGCGATTATTAAAATCGAAACAGTATGGGAGAAAAACGCTAGTATGAAACAAATCAAAACATATATACTTTACTAGTGACATCTTTGAACGATTCTCATGACATTATTACAAAAGCCGTTATATATATATAGTATGTATCAATAGAAGATACAAATAACAAAGCAGTGTTACATAACAAAGGACTTTTTGAAATGCCTAAACGTAAAAGTATTGAAATTCTGTCCTACGGAAAGTAAAAAAAGAGCTCAAAAAAAAAGACAAAAGAATAGAGGCAATACACATTCTGAAATACAATATAAATACAATCTGAAAGTCAATCGTCTTCAAACGAAACGTAACAAGATACGGTCGGCCCGCGGAACCGCACGAAGCCACTGGCGGTGTACAAACCAATAAATGAAAAAGGGGACGGTACACCCAATTCAATATATCATTCCTATGTGAACCTCCCACCCAGCTGATACGTATATCGTGTCTTAAAGGAAAAAGAAACACTACGGTAACTGATCCACCAACGAACAAAATGAACCACTAAACGTAACATTTTCCTTGCCGCATATAAACAAGACATAACGCAGCATCGCTCAACGATACGAACTGAAATTGTAAAGATTGTAGGATAATCTATTAATAATACCAGGGAATATACATTGGATGAATCTAGTGGTGGTGGAGTTAATGAATGAAAGAATGAAAGAGTAAAAAAAAAGTTTGGCTCTCGTAATGAAATTATGGCTGTAGTTGTAAGGGTAAAATCTGATGTATAACATTGTGACTATCCCATACCTACGTTCAAATAAAAGAATGCCAGATTTAAGATCTATTTTAGACGTGTTACTACCTCCAAATGAGCAATAGGGTTCCATGTTTTAACATCACTCTGATTAGAAAGAAATATACAGTTGACACAACTGTGCCAGCACTTTTTGTCTTCTAGCAGCAAAACAAAGTTGATTTTACACACAAAATAATGCGTAAACCATAGTGAGGTATTCATCATCACATATTTCTAGTATAACCAAGCGTCAGTACCATATCCTTGTCGGAGTATAGAAAGAATACATCCTCCGACCCCATGCAGCGATACCAAGTTGTCATAAGAGGCAACTAATCCTGGCGCTGGTAAATCATGGTATGAAGTAGCTTAACGGCTAAATGCCCTGACCGCCAACGAGCAGCATCGTAAACTGTGCGAGAAATCGTGATCTGCGATCCCCATGCGGGTTGAAGATTGCAGACCAGTATGGGTATTATGGACAAAAACCTTTCAGGGTAGGCCTACGTCCAGCAGTGCACTTAGGCTGACGATATTAATGCTGAAATACCATATCATCAAACATACCATACCACGAATATGCCGATGGAAATATTCATGATTTATGTAGTTTAACAATATTTCTAAGCAAGTTATTTTACCTTACATCGGATAAAAGGTACAAGTCTTTGACAGGTCCCCTTTAACATTATCGCATATACTTAATCCTGTTTCTGTATGACTAAACTTACACAAAACCAAAACCCGTAGAGGCTGGAAATGGCATGTACATGGTGGAAAGTAAAGATAGGAGGATAGGGGCGAATACCTAAACCCCATATGCTTCAGACATTTCTTTGTAATTTATTTACTGAATAAGAAAATTTTAATCTGAGACTCTCTCACAGCTGTTACATGTTATTAGTGATACATAACCTGTCATATTAACTTAATTTATAACCGTCAGAAATTTCCAACATTGAATAACATGTACAATTACAGTTTCCGCCGTGAACTCGTTTTAATCGGCGAGAGCTCAAAAAGAAGGACCTCATACAGGTCCCTAACTAATCAGGCCATTCCGAAAAACAAGTTATAAAATTGCAAAGTACCCCCGGTTTCGTAGCATATACACGTTGACGGCACGTTGGTTAATAGCTATATTAATCTTAGATAGACTTTCTGTTGATTAACCACGTTAACTACAAAAACATTGTTTTTGGAATGTACGAGTATGTAAGGTAGTAAAAAATACGACATGCCACCCGACGGCAAGTGTTTGCCACCGAATTTAATGGAGTCAGCGATGTATTAAAATGATAAAAACCAAAAAGCTTTTCGTACGTCAGCAACATTTTCCGCATACGAGCACAATTAAAACATAGAGCAACGAGAAACAGAGTCAATTAACAAAAACAGACGGCTAAAGTTACTCTCAGCGGCGAAGTTTTTAATATAGAAGAGGCGACTACTTCCACTTGTAAATTTGCATTTTTGCATTTAAAACTGTACCATTTCGCAATTTCCACTCCACTTTGAAAATACGAAATTAACTATATGAATGCTAAAATAAAGGTCTCACAATAAATCATTAGTTCTCGTTCGTTAATATACTTTGCGTATATTGAAATTACAAACACATGAATAAAAACCATAATAAAAGATGAAATGTAAAACAAAAACTGAAGACAGGCCACGAAGACAAAAGGCACTTAACCAGCAAAAAGTAACTAACGTTCCAGTTCCTTTAGAAGAAGGACAAAAAATGTTAAACCAAATTTAAATGAGCCGTAAAGCTAAGCGCCAAGCACACAGCTCTACAGGCAACCAGAACTGGGCAATATGAAAGCGATAAAAAAGGTTTTGCAAAAATGGCAACTAGAACAATTTCTAACAAAGAAACTTTTATGTAAGAAGTAGTAGGTATGCGCAAACAAAGGCTTTTACAGTCACCACTAAGACTTAGTGGAGGAGTGTTGATTCGAGTGAGATTCGAGGAGAGTTTAACTTTGATTCGACTAAATATTGTAAGATTTAAATATTAACTTTATGAGTGGAACATAAAAAACTTCTCCATCACCACCAGTATCTCCCAACTATGCAAACCGGCTGATTAATGAAATACATGAAAAATTCATAAGACCTTTCAAAGCACGTCAGAAATTAAGAAGCACTGTTAAAATTGAATCTTCAATACAACAGCGGAAGTTAAATTTCAAAAAAATTACGGGAAAAAATTTATCGTAGCAAAGCCAACACTTTCACAGAATCGTGTAATAATTAGAACAATACATAAAGATCAAGAACATATAAGGCCCATATGAACTCATAATATGACGTAACACGGTGGTTACATTTTACGGCGAGCGGTAAATGAACAAAGTTCGGTAGGAACTATTACGGTCGGCGGGGAAATCATTTCATCATAAAACACGTTGCCCGATATAAAACTGTATTTATGTGCCTACCTATATTGTTTCACTTCTTTTTATTAGTAAGATATAAAAAGTTTGATAAGCGGTCAGAATTTGGGGTACCGGAGCAGCACGGTGGAAAATACGATGATTTTTGCGTACAAGATTGCAGTAAGATATAGAGAGTTTTAACAATTTAACGTTTCAACGAAGAATCTGTTCTTCACATTTATCATGGTATGGTACTCATAGCATCTATTAGGAAAATGCGCTATTTGTATGGAAGAGAGTATAAAGAAAAGACAGTGTAAGAGAGAATATTACGTAAATGCAATTCCACTATTCTTGTGTTCGAAAAGTCAGAACTGTGAAATGTGGTCGAAAAGTACGTGGAATACGAGATGATGAATGTAACATTCATAATAACTAAAATCATAAAGCTGGCGTTTTGTGCACATAAGCAAACCCGCGCCGGCGAAGTTATTTCACCGACTCGGTGACTGTTTTAACCCTTTTTTCGCACAAACGTAGGTCTGTAAACATTTGGTTCGATTGTTCAGTGTAGGATAGCATGAAACTACATAATAGAACAAAATGAGCACCAAAAGAGAACTTAGAATTGGAATAGACGACAAGGACATCACATCACAAGAAAGAGCCTGTAAATAGCAACCTTTATGTAAATTGCCGGCTGTAAATAAAGGACGCTTTAGACCCTTCGTCGACGATAAATTACGCTTGAAGACCTAAGTTTTAGAGTAATTAAAAGACAGAACTTTTCTTGATAACATGCCGCCAGTTTGCTAATTGTTATTTACGATGGCAACTGTTACCATCTACAGACATGAATCTCCAAACACATACAATTGACAAAATCAATGTAAAGTGCTTATGAAATTTAGTCATTTCGTAATACTTTAGAATATCTTAAATCAAAATGATAAAAGTGTATAGATACTGGTAAATTGTATACACACGTGTCTCGAAAATCAGCACATCTGTGGGTTAAAGTAATATACCATATGGTTGAAGAAAATCCGTTTAAAATGTAAAAAAGCACTCGTTGATCTTTTACACTGCGATATGGAAATATCTGTACATTCATTCAAAACAACACATGCATACGTGGAATACATTCAGAGCTAGTTTCATGGAGGTCTTACCCATCAGTCCATAATATTACTGCAACAGACGTTCCAATGTTTAATGTTTTTTATAAATGAATTATGTAGCTTGGAATCAGTGGAATTTTGTTATATTACCCCTCATGGCATTTAGAACATGCCAAAAGCCGACAGCGTTACCTTTCCCTTATAAAATATTACAATACAAGGCAATGGTAAAATAATTACCTAACATCAAGCCTAATATTATTCCTCAAAAGGGTAGGCAGAGGGGTGTAGAATATTCGCACGTTTCGCTAGTTGCGGTTACGTCGCACAATGGAATAGGTGGTGAGCCTATTGTCATACACCGGGCACAGATCCAGACTAAGTTAGATAACCCAAGTTAAAAAATCCAATAGTACCCGACCCAGGCCCTCTCGTTCAGCAGTCGCGCTTTCCAACTATTCGACGACCGAGACAGTCGAGGCAATAAATAACCGTTTTGATGATGTACAATATAGATGATGATTATAGAACCTTTTTGATGATATCAGAAACAGGCAATGATGTACAAAATAGAACAAAACAACATGATAAAAAAAATGAATAATAACAACAGCTATGCGTAGGTAGAAGCTATCAATGAAATAGATATTGATAGTGTAGACTGAGCTCGGATAGAAGAGCTCGTTGCATAACACGAGCACGTATGACCGGACGAGGTCGAGGGTCGCCACTGCACCATCCATCAAACGGATTATCCTCAACGCAATGCAGAAACAAGGAGGAACGCTTGGAACAAGTGTTAATGCGCTTGATCAAATTATAGCTGAAATTGTTTCACCACCACGTTGGATTCGGATCAGAAACAACCAAGGTTTAGAATATAAATGAGATTTAAATGTTATTTTACACTGATGTGCTTTTTTCAACGCTTTCTGATATTTAGAGGTTTGAACGAACCCACCTGACCAACCCAACTTGTGATTTATAGATTTTTGATTAACATTTGATTGATGGGTTTTAATGAATGCTAATAAGCCTGAAAATGTTCCGCTCATTATTATAATGCGGTTTGTTGATATTAGAAAAAAATTATCAAACCTTAAACATTTCATATTCATTCCAATATTTTTATAATTGCAAAATATCGTCATTGTCATTGGCCTATCTCATTCCACTGCTGGACATAGGCCTCCCCCAATGAGCGCCATGCAGCCTTTCGCAGATCGTCATCCCACCGGGCCGGAGGGCATCCTACATTAGGTTTACCGAACTGCAGTCTCCAGTCTAGAACCGGATGTCGGTTCTTCGGTAATTATGCACAGCCCATTGCCACTTCAGCGAGCTAATACTTTAAGCTATGTCGATGACTTAAATAGCAAAAGATGTATGAACATAAATATATGTATGTGTAGTTAAGAAAAGCACTGCGTTAAACAACAAGAAAATGAAACCATTTTATTGAGTGGTAACGATAAATTTATACCTTTCGTACTCACGGAAACTTAAATGAGCAATAGATGCCAAGATGTTATCAAAGTAAATGAAATAAAACCGCTGAGGAGCGATGCTTTAATGGCATGAAATATTAAAATGAAAATATATTAAAAGAGAAAAGTGAAAGGTCTTTTAAAAACCTTAGAATCAAAATACCAAAGAGAAATATTTCTTCAATTACACCAATTTGAAAGGGAAATCTAATCAGACTTCCACTTTAAGTAATAACTCGAAAAACCGATACGACTCAATCGCTGTCCAAATCAAATTTCGTTAATGGAAAACGTACTATCGCAATTTTCTTTTTTCTTGTTGGATGTATTCAAAAACATAATTCGTCATGGTTAAATATAGAGTTTAAATGTTCTAGTCGATCCTAATTAAATCCATCAAAATGTTCTAGCGAGGACACATCTCATGAAGAATTGGAGATTTTGCCCCATTCTTATATCTGGACGGACTCTGAAGTCAGGAAAATTGTATCAAATATATGAAACTTGTATATTTCATTGTCCCACGGTTATGTCCCCGGACTTTTGTTCTCTTGAATCCTTTATTCCCTCCGAGATACATATCAGGAAATTTATGATATCACAAGGACAATAGCGCTTCTGTTAAAATATCTACTGCCTACTTTGTCGTCTGCATATTACTGTTTACAAAAGTTGTAAAGCATTGTATATAAATATATATGTACCAATGTATTTTCATATAAAGGACATATACATGGAGGTGTTTCTGCAAATAGCCTAGTGATTTGCCCTTAAATCTCCTATTCTGGGAGCTCTTATCTTCAAAACCTGACGCGCGCCTCTTTAAAATTGTTTTTTAAGTGCGATTTAAGTTTAAGCAACGTTGTATTGGTGAAGGAAAACTTCGTGAAGAACCTGCACACGTTAGATGTCTCCATGTTTTCTTAAGCGTATAAAGTCCGCCAACCTACATTTAACTAGAGTAGCAGACTATGGCCTTAACCCTACTCATTGTGATTGGAGGTCGTGTCCAAAACAGTGCAACTGTAAAAGGGTTGTTACTGGCAATGGTTTTGAGACAGTTCTGGGCATACCATCATAAATTTAAGAAGTTTCTTAAACCAACAAATTCTATTCTTCGTTATTTCTTTGTTACCAAAATTCTACACAAAAAAACTATTGGAAAAATATTTTTTTTTATTCGAGGTGAAACATACACAGTACTTTTACTAAAACCTTTTTAACACACTGTGGAAACCACATAGTATACTTCATATCCATTTATTTTTCTCTCTAATATTCCCTTACTCGACCACTTCTCTATTTTGGACTTTATTCCGACTATAATAAAATGTGGAGGTAGTAATTTTCAGATACTTTAATTTAGCAATTCTATTACATCGTTAACCTAAATTCAACGTAATCTTTTACGCAGAGACTCATTTATTCTGAGTTAACTAATCCGCCTTCCAGCCGCCATAGGGTCGGCCTTCGCACCTCAACGGGCAACGTCTTTAGAAGACATCTCTCAAAGCCAAGAAAAAAAATAATCTAATGAAATCTTTTTATAATTTAGACATTTTATACAACATTTACTTATCCAAAATTAGGTTAAATTAGTAGAACAAAAATCAAATTTATAAAAAAAACCGGCTTGGAAAACCTTCATCACTCAATTGTTAATTAAGAAAAGCAGTACCTATAACTCTGTATTTTACTTCAGTCTGATTAAATCAATATTTAATTTTCTCTTCATTAAGAGATTATAATATTTTTATAAAAGAATATCATATAAAAGACAAATGTAAATATGGATAAAAATGATATTCTCTTTGTAAATCATAAAAGAAATTCACTCCCAACGAGTTAGAATCAAAATCTACAATTTATTATCGTGTCGTCCTGCGCCTGCCATCTGCTACCTTTGCGCAGCGCCGTTAAAAATACCATAACAACAATAAGCCTTGCCCCATAAAAACACCATAATGCCGCAAATTAGGATACTTCTCCGGTAGCTGGAACAATAACATAAAAAATTATGGGTTTAGACATCAAAATATTACCCACAATTATTATACATATACTCAACTTTTCCAGCAATTATTTCCAATTCCCAGGCCCTATCTAACCAAAACCCAAGGCAACACGAACTGTCCCAGGATGAATTAAAGGAATGATAATCCCTGTTTGTGGAGGTCTGTATTCAGAAGTAGAAATAGACTGAAGGCGCTGATGACATAAGTAATGTAAATTCAGAAGAACTTACATAGCTAAAAAGAAGAAACGAAAACATCTCCGAAATTTAAAGCAACTCCTTGCATTAAATATTATCTGTATCCAAAGTTTATAACAATCAGCTATTGAAAATAAACGAATCAACTTACTCACTGAATTCAAACAAGAATTGGAAAAAAACAGTATACATTTGGGGATAACATCAATCTATGCTTGGAAGAATCTATCTTGTCATCCGTGGGTACCGATTTCCTTTCTACTCGATTACGACATCATCGATTTGAATTTCATTTGCACTTGGATGGAATTTTTCTCGCAACTTATTAATCTCGCCAACTTCACTTCGGGAATATGTAATTATATAAAACTCGTGCTATTCTATTGAAATGTAATGATTTCGGCATTTTTAATAAATATTGTTAAACATATCTTAAGGTAAGTGTACTCAGGCCAATCATTAACATTACACTTACTATAATATTTAAGCTATTAATACTAAATATTTAAACTATCAGGTAAGTAAAAGTCAAGTGCATCGAGAAAATTAGAATACTAATAGCATAAGAGGGCATGAATACATAAATAAAATTAATTTTTATTCGACAATTTCTTGACGGTTTCCAAGCATATTGGATTAGGACATTATGCTCATGTATCGTGCTCTAGCAAGTATAGCAAAATTTGAAATGTTATGGGATATAAACAACATGGGGAGTAAATATGAAGAGGCACAATTACGTTCGCAACACAAAGTTAAACGAGTATTTGCATACTCTCATGTTTCATCAACTTTCCGCGCTCGTGGGCGCGATCAAATTTGGTATTAACACACTAACTTTTAATGAACCAATTCATTGATCATGTTTATAAATCAACGGTTGGCAAGAATTTTTAGTAAGATGAACGTAATGGAAACTGCATTTGTGTTCAAATGTCTGATGAGTAAATTTTACAAACTGAATATTTTTCAGCGATAGATATGTTATAAGCTATATCTACTAGAAATCATATTAACATTACCATAAAATATAAAAATAAAGAACAAACGGATACGATAACCTTTCAAAAAAGTATACGAGTTGCCCTCAACGATAGATCTCGTAAAATCTCCCGACAACGACCACGCGCATAAGGTCATTTAAACATTAATGGGCTATGAAAGGAGATGCGAGCCCGTCGTAAACAGCGCGGATGGAGAATGGCAATCGTAATGGGATCGCCAGTGCTGCTACATTAAACGATAAGTACGTAGATTATCGGATGAGTTGACTGTGAAAACGAGGCATCTAGATAGCGACATTCTTGTGAACGATGCTTAAAAACTTATTAACGAGCTGTCTAAAATTGAGACACTGTTCCTGTTACAAGACTTCCGACAAGATATCAAAGATCAAACTGCGGACGATACGTTGGCGATGTTTAAGGAAGGCCAGGTCTAGCTGTGGATTGTTTTAAATAGATGATGTCGACAATCAACAAATTCTCACTTGTAGCTACGAGATCTGAGACTTACAAATTACAAATTAGACTTACGAGAACCACTGAATATTCTGCGGTTTTGTTAAATAATTGTACAAGAATATAAAAAGATAATAGTGAAGTAAGAGGTAATTATAAGTCGATAAAATTAAAAATAATCTAAAGTATACGCGAACAAATTATCCAAAACTAAACGTAATAATAGATGAAGGTCACGTGAATGTGAAATAACGAGTGTAATGACATAAACATAACATGATCAAAGAATATACTTGAAAACGTGAACAAAAACGTTAAGTCAAATGGCAACATACTATGTATAAAATCACTAAGAGCCTCTGTCGACGGTTGCTTCGTTATTGCAGTACCTTGGATGTCTTCCAAAACAAGCAATGTAACATCCAAATTGTTTACACTTCGAAGGCAGTGGATAGAAAGATGAATAACGCAAAAAATAGAGAACACTAGAATTCTTCCAAAAATTGACGTAAATTTGGAGCCAGGTCTCTTAAGTTTAATCATAGTACAAAAACTACGTATAAATAAAATATTTTTCGAAAGAGTTCTGAACAAAGTACATATATTAACAATTTAAGTACAATAAATGGTAAAAACCTAAAAAACGTTTCATTTCGGTTCAGAGACTACTTTGTAATATCACGTAAGAAAAAGGACTTTTAGCGAAGACAACAATTTTGCTCAGCAAAAGGGTTCGGAATGTCCACACAGTCGACACTTGTTATAAATCCAAGTGTAACGTACATATATAGGATCTAATAACGCAGATCCAATATCTGTTCCTGGATGTCGTCCAACAACTTTTATAAGGCGTTAAAGTTGTTTACGGTCTGCGTCAGTTATATTAAAAAACGCCATTAAAAACACCTCCCACCCCTAAGCTCGAGGGGGTTGATACACGTTTCACGTTAGAAACGTTGGTACTTTTACGAGAACCTGTCCATTACAATTTTACCATTTTCGCTTTTACCATGTCATCTGAGTTTTGTGTGTTCGCATTGGAACTTTGTGATTACATTTGTAAGATTTCTTTATTCTCATTTTTAGGCAGGAACATTTTTTATAATATTCACGGCGTGCGGCGCACAAATGACATAACTACCTCATCTTTGTTCGATTGAAACTGTAGATCGTGACATTTAGCACGTAAGCTAGGAGTTTAATCAGTAAAGAATATTTTGACTATGAACTGGCTTAAGCCCGTTGAACTTATGTTATGGTCTTTGAGTTAATTAACCCACATTCTATAAGATACTAGTGTAGGTTCTTTACACACAAATCTCCCAATTCACGTCACATGATATATGTGCATATAAAGGCAACCAATATCAAACAGCTGCCGTACTTTGACTACGCATTAACTATGGAACTCAATATCACAGAACAAATGAAATGATGTCAGGTATGAGTAATTAGCAGTAAGCAAAGCATTTTATGATTGGCCCTTATCGTCGTTGTTATCCATGAATAAAATGCCTAATAGTATTTTTCTTTTGGTAAAGTAACAAACTTTCATTTAAGATCAGCATAAACTGTTGCAATAGGACCTATAAAAAATGCAGCAGGGCAAGGAATGTGGAAAACTTGAAATAAACTTGGACAGAGCCGGTCCGATTCACGTTGGATAGCATCCAACAACTGCAATAACGTCCGGATTGCTTGAAATTTAAACCTCGACATTTTAATAGGTTTTCCAGCTCAGTGACATTAACGAATGCATCAAAACCCCGATAAGACCCCGATGAACTTATTGCGCTTGCCACAACGTCATCTCTGCCAGCGCTGCGGCTCTATGATTTTTATATTTCGCTAAACATTATATAACGTCCACAAAAACAGGAAAATAAGAAAATAACAAGATATGATTATACAACAGTTAATATTTTTCCAAACGAAGAAAAAAACGCCCCCTGCAAATAGATTTTTATTTGAATAACCAAATAATACCTACCATTTTAGAAAATTTCACACAAACAACTGCGGAAGCCTGCATAAAGCGTTTTGAGACCTGATAAAGATCCACCTGAGAAACTGGATAACAACCAACGATAAATAATCAAACCTCCGCTTTCAGTCCAAGAACTCGCAAGGGACATAAAAAAATTATTAAAACCTAGATGACATGTTTGTCGCACTTTTCATCGGTTCCGCGTATTCCCTCGACTCAACGCGTCTCGTCGATCCATTATATGGGCTTAGCTTTATGACTCGTATATTTCTCTTAACGATTACCAAATGACGGCTTTTGTATCGTTAAGTAAGGTACGAGTTGTGAAAATGAATTCTTCAAAGTGCTCTTAGTACGTTTTTAATAATACCATAGGACATCTCTATTCTCCACAAAGGGCCATCAGATCTCAAAATGAGCATCAATAGAATTTGTGTTATAGTAACCAGACAAATTTAATTTTGAATTTACTGTGCGTGTGAAACTGAAAATATTTCGATGTATCTAAAAATGATGAGCATTATTAAATTTAACATTCGCAAAATACATATTTAGTATGTCTCCGGGTACTGGGTCTCTTGAATTCCCATTTGCTGAAATAGCTTTCATAACACCATAAATGTATTATAAATCCATGCAAACTATTAATAACAATAATCAATAAAATACAGTAGTAACTAAGCCAACCATTGTAAATGTTACTTGGAAAATTACTCAAGGAAAACGTAAAAGTTCTCCTGAAACACTAACATAGGTTCGAGTCTCGTATAACGCCAACCAATCGTAATTAACGTCTGAACTGGGCGCCTCACTCGACACTCCAATCTTTGTCTTGAGGAAAATAAATCGAGCTGTGAGTATTAAATCCTTGATGAGATGTTTTCGCACGTTTTATCGACTCGTTTTGCCCCAGTTACGCCGTACCCCTTTCATTTTCTCGTTTTTGTTCACATTGCCTTAAATTATTTTAGGGTATGATCATTTCCTTATGATACTATTCATTTAGGATACAATCGTGAAGCAGTGGAAGAACAAGAGTTTTATAATGTTAGTGACTTTTTAACCAATTTACTAATCATACAGAAATATAATATATTAACATGTAGAAATCGCCCTATGTAGATAACGCAGATATACATACGCCCGATTTAGTATTTAATGATAAAAATTCCTAAAATAAACTTAAACTGTAAATGAAGCAATTCAAGAGAATCCTTTTAATGTTATAGAAACATTTATTCAAATAACGACACAAAGAATGTCTATATAAAAGAAAATGGCGACTCTGTTTCTAAATATACAGCAAAATGTGCAAATCCAACGTGCCTAAGTTCCGAGTCCCTGGAATTACTGCATGCTAAAATCTCCTTTCCCACACAGAGAGTAAATGTCTCATTAGCATACATATTCACGTCCTCTGTACCCCCATATTGAGCGATTTGGGTTTGCGTGTGTAATATAGACGGATCTTTCAGAAGTGTCTTCAAATTATAGCCTCAAATCAATTAGCCCGGAAAGAACAAAGTTTCAAAAGGATACTCTCCTTCAATTGAGTAAGTTTTAACTTCTGATGATTTTTTTATATAACTGTATTCATTATTTCATATACTCGTCTGAACGAAATTCCATGTATTTCCACTAAACCACATACATAGGTATGTATTTCGTAAGCAAGTTGGGAAACATTTTCATCATCTTTTGATTTTAATTTGTTTCGACCGATGTCGGCCCGTCTCGAAAGTATTTATCTCGTTAGCTGTACAATGTTATGTTGTTTTGTGTCTTACTAATGTTTTAAAAAATATCAAATATGAAGAAATTATATATCATGATCATGTTCATAAAAAAAATATAAGCATAGCAGTTGCAATAGTTATTGGTGATTTGAAGAAAAAACAAAACATTGGTGGATTCAGAGACACTAAAATCAGGATGAGAGAAGTAAATAAAAAAACGGAGGGTTAGCAGTATTGAACTAAACATTTTAAACAATTATGTCAAGCATAAAAGTGTTTCATCAACAGCTCGAGCGTAAACTAAAATCGAAATTGCCGGAGAATTTGTTAGAAATTTATATTCCGAATGTTAGAAATTTATATTCCGTTGGAATATATACATATGAATAATTTGAAATAACGAGATGGGTGCGAACGAAATGACAACATTGTCGAAAACAATTGCTTTGCTCAAGCGGAAATGAAAGACCGGCGACTGACGACAGCTTTAACATAGCTCCATTGCACACGCGATGTATTATATTTCGCTGCGTCCAATTGAATTTTGATTTGATTCGACACTTTTACAATTTTCTTACGATTCCTCACGACCTATAACACTTACAATAACCTTTGTTACATCATAACATACAGTAACTGGTACATTTAAGAAAACAGCGCGTAATCGTATACTTGTATTTATACATTCAATTGCCGCTTCCTAAAGAATCTACAATATTGACTTCTGATAACCGTGAGTCGGTTTTACTGATAAGGTACAAAGCTCAGAAACTACGTAAAACTAACATCGCCATAAATTCAAGTTATGACCATAAGCTGATTATGCAAAGCGACGAACATTATGAAAAGGTTGAGGGATTAAATGTCACGTCAGGGTCAATAAGCCAAAAGACCGAATATTTAACGGCGCTTCACAAAATCCATTAAGGCGCGAACACTAAACCGGCTTAACTTTCTGAAAGAAGAAACCGGACATAACGAAATTCCAGAGAATACAATTAGCAGAAAAGTTTCTCTGTTAATATCCATTACTGGGCGCGAAAAGTTCAGCCATACTTAACGGTTTTATAATAACGTATGAAGGGGGTGGTGTTTAAACTTAATTATTAGGTTTTCATAGCCCAAGAAATAAATTATAACAGGTATTGGACGCTCCAGACGCAATGTGATCGTTCCTAGATACACTTCGGAGAAAATAAACAATGACTAAGTTTTAAACACTGTGTACATATGCACCCGTTTCTAGTTTTTAACCATTATTTTAATAAAATTATCTTCATAAAACAATACGATTTTTCTTCAGCAACAAAGAGTAAAGACCAAGAAACACCCTTGGACCAACTATCAACCAACAAAGGCCCTTCACTTACAAACGGAAAAGGGATTTTAATACAATAAAATATGGATAATATTAAAGATAACAGTAGTTACATCAACCTTCGCAATTGTGTTTAATGATATTTCAATTGATTTATAAAAGCGAGGGTATCTTTATTTATAAAGATTGGTCAAAAAGAGCGTAAGAATGACGGCGAGCAACATGAGGGAGAAGAAATTATAATAATAAAAAAACCTCAGCTTAACTCGCCCGAGTATATTTTCCATTTTAACACAAGGACGTGAAAGCCCGAGCGAGTCGGGGCGAGGTAAATGGAAAACATTATCTGCCATCAATTTTAATACCGCAAAATTTCTCTCCACTTTTCCTTGCTTTCCATGTTATTTATTGCCGAGTTAGGATCTGATTTTTACATTATCCGCTGCTTGTTGTACAATTTGTCGATCCCAAAATTGAAATTCTTGAATTGAAACCAAAACACAATCATGCAAACACTCTTTATTAGTAGCGCACATTGTCACTGTGGTGGTGTTATCGTAGCCAAACCTCGAAGTGAGAGTTACTAAAGGTATCCTTTACTTATCAGTGATTCAATTATTCTGAAATTCTAGCTAAGCAACTTAACAGTGATATACCAAACTTTACAAAAGAATATACAAGATAGTTACAGAGAAAAGAGAAAAAAGTTACCGAAAAAATTGTTTGCTTGAGACCTAAAATCTCGCAAAAGGCATTAAATCCCCAAGACGCCAGCGACATAAATCATTGCCGTCGGGTCGCGAGAGCACCTTCACTTCCCTTACCGCTCGGAGACGTCGGAGAAAATCAATAAAATATAACGGGAAAATAGGTTACGACTTTATTATAATACTGATATTAATTTTCATGCCTCGACGGCTGGGAATAAATTTAAAATGGAATATTTGTCGATGTGAAGATTTTTTTAAACAATCTTGAAAAACTAACGTTAGTAGACATCGTCAGTCTCTTTTTAGTTAGTTCAAACTAAGATTTTTGTTTGTTAATGAAAACTAATCGACTAATATAGTCAAATCTCCCTACAACTCTTTATTTTATCATCCTGAAGTGTTGCATAACTTATCTGCCTATTGTAACTTCGGAAAAAAAAAAAATTAGATATTAGCAGATCTATGGTTGTAAATATTTTATCGCTAATTATCGTAATTATTTGATAAAAAATGAGACATTCAAATTGTAAATCATTTCCTAAGATACCCCTTATGAAAAGATTTACAAACATTAACGATAGTTAATGTAGAAGTTGAAGGGCATGGTTCATTATAAGATAATAAATAACACAATGACCATATAAAATTCAGTTCGTGATATATATCGTGTTGTTTGGATCTATCCCATTTAACGCAGTTGGATATCCAAGAGATGTTGCATACGAGGCACTTTGGAGATATGGAACGTTAAAACTTAGATGATGTATAACGGGCTGTCTCGTCTCGTACCCAACTGTTGCCAAAAGTTTAACCGAAGCGGCTCAACCCATTAACCATCCCGTCTGGATGTTACGTAATGCTTTCGCGAATTCCTTCTTTTGGATACTCAACAAATTATTCAACTTGGCACGAACAACAATCTTGTACTCGTATATGGGAGGAGGTCCTTTTAATGACAACTTTATTTCCGAATCGTGCCAATATTTGGGCTCATAGTTGGGTGCTTGACATTAGCGTGACCCTTACACGCTACTGCTGACTCGAGTCTAGACAATTCTTTATAAAGGAGTATACTCGTATAACGTTCTCAAGGGGGCGACGATTTAAAAGATTTGGGCATGATAAGTTAGTTACTCGCTCCGTCAATTAGATATTAGGCTCATAATAAAAAATGTAAGAATGCGCTAAATTAAAATTGTGACCAGGAAATTTTTTTCTCGGAACACTGCCGGGTTGATAAAGGTTAACCTACAGATACTATCGAAGTTAGCCCTCTGTAATTCCGTTACCTTAACACGGATACAACATGGAACACCCTTAACATGGACATAGTAATTAGCCTGGTCATCAAACTTAAGGGCTATTGGAAGTCAGAAACAGCTGTATACGCCGGTATTAGCAGGAACGTACCGTTGGTTCAGCTATATAGATGTCATATATGAAACAAGTAAGTGCAAGTGGACAAAAAATCTTTTCTGAATCCATTATAACCAAAATATCAGCCAAATATACATCAAAATTGCCTATATGTTGTCTCATCTGTAAAAATACGTGTGTTGCGAGTCAAAGAATAAGATTTTAAAAAGAATCACGAATGATTTTTACGAAAGTTTCTCATTACTGCAAATGGGGACCGAAAATGGAATTTCTTTGACATTTTACCTTGAATATCTCGCGAAAGAAAATTTTATTTACTCAAAAAAAGTCACGTACTCTATATTTCTGATGGTGGAGTATTTGCATGTAGCATTCATACAGGATGGAATAATAATAATAATAATAATAATAATCGACCCATTTGTCATTCCGCTGTTGGAATATGGGTCTCCTCTCATATTGAGAGGGTTAAGGC
>DWJK01000145.1:0-27490 GCA_018248815.1 Croniades pieria auraria
AATAAGCAGATCCTTGTACAAAGTTTCTATTTGTTGATTAGTTGTAAGTGTTCAGTGTACAAAAATAAATAAATAAATAAAAAAAAAATAAAACATCACATTTGGAAAAATCAATATTTATTAAAACAAATTTACAATTTCATACACATTGGAAGAATTATCACTTTGGAATTATTGAAAACAACAAATTATTGTTTACTTTTTATTATATATAATAACGGCCGCCTAATGATTCGTAAATAAAAATAGGTTGTTGAAAGTAATTTTATTAACAAAACATTTTGCAGCCAGTCAACTAAATAAGAAATGAATAAATAAACCGACGGACACTTAATCGTCTGACTCAGACAAAAGAACAAAAGTCGAATAACGGTACATTTTGATTTCTTTGTATTTACGTAATATTTTTTTGTGTTCAACACTGTTATTACACATTATACTAATTTAAATGCAAACTACTAATAACTTTAACTGTTTGTATCATTCGAATTCGTTCGTTCGTAATAATGAAAATTAGATAAAAATCACTGAATGTGAACACTACTTTAGGACACATACGTTAGTCAAGTGACAGGAACTGTTTTGTGAACAGCGTTTGAAGAGCAAGGACATATGCCTTTCCACTCGTAAGCCCCACAACTTCGGATTCATTCAGATAATCTTTAAGTTAAACGAACTGAAAGAAGATAAGAGGCGTTCTAATATTGGGTAAACGTTTAGTCAATTCACTCACAGACGACAAAAAGATATGTAGTTTATGTAAAGACAAGTCATAATATATTTTCATACAGAAAACACGAAAAAGAATCTAACATGATTAAGACTAAAGAAAATTAGCAATAAAGCGGGATTTAAAATAAGGAATTCCAATACTTTCTTGTACATATTCGTAATTTTTTTTTTCACAGATCTGAGTAAGCTATTGTTCTGAAATTTGGAAAACACTCACTAATCTGACCTGTACAATTAGCCTGAATTACCTAAACCAATGGATGTTAATAAGATGACAGGAGATGAGAACTTGGAAAACAGGCAATTACTATATTGAAATAGATGTTCGTGTGAGTGCGATACCTATGTACTGTGTTTAGGGTGCATTGAAAGAGAGACTAAACATAAATAAGGTCAGGACAATATCGGAACATTTCTTAAAGGATGCGTAAATATTTACCTCTCTTTAGTTTAAACTATAGAAAAACGGGTAACAATTTCTTGAATCGGTGAAACTTAATACCTAAGTATCTCATTTTAAATAGCATACCAATTCTACATAGAATACCAACTGATTTTTTAAACAACAAACAAACTGTTCCTATCAACCGTAAATCTAAAAGGTACTGTCACTTTACTCAATACAAACTTACTAAACAACCGATGAACCGTGCACGTGGTAGTGATGGCTACTTATCGCGATGATTCGTTCTTTTCTCGCAAGTAAGTGAACAATTTGTACATAATATTTTTCAAAACATTTTCAAATTGTATACAGTAGTGGCAAACGTATCGAAATGCAGTGGTAAAAATAGCCATTAAATAACAATACATTATGTATTTATCTTAGAGATAATGGAATATAAAAACCTATACAGTTATAATCCTATACAAAACTGCAATTCACATGTGCACCACCTTGGGAGTGCTTTTGCCGCGTAGCCAATTGAGAAGTACTGTGGGAGTGCTTTGGGAGTCGCGAGCTGTGAAGAAACGGTAAAGTCAACAATAAGAAGTGTCAATTAAGTTTCTGAATGTTCAAAATTTATTAATATGCCAAAATCGTTACATAACGTCCAAAACAATACTCACTGAGCGTGTGGTGGGCTTGGGTAAGCTGGTCCACAGCCTCCGGAGGCAGGTTGGCGACATCACGATGAAGCAAACGCATACCCAGTTGCCGTTGTTCGCTGTCGTGACGCAATGTCACGTCACGACTATGTTTCACACTGCGCAGTTCCGACAACCTGATATAAAATGTACACATGTTTAAGAATTTATTGAATTGAATTAATTCACACCAAAACCACCCGTATGTACGCGGCTCCCTTCAGTTTTATAAAGGTTTTTTATGCTATTCTTTAATGTTTTATACTTACTTGGCTTGCAATTTTGGTTTTTCTGAATCATGGTCACTTATACTACTACTTCGGGGGGTCTGGGAACGTCGTGTATCTATCTGATGTTCCTTTTCTTCGCTCGTGGACGGCAATTGTGTAATCACATCGTGACCAGAAATATCTAATCCTGGACCTGCTTTAATCTTTAATTCTTCTACAGAACGTAGACTATCTGAGAGCCTCAACTGAAGAGTATCTCTCTCTTCCAACAACTGTGTCAACTCCATCGTAAGTTCCTCACATCGTACATCTCTTTGATGTAACATATATAATGCCAAATCTAGTTCAGCTCTGGGAACAGCATCCAGAAGTTCTTTATTTAAAGAAGTTTCGGTTTTTTCATTTTGTAATCCATGTTTGGTGTCGGAGGCGAATGTCACGTGTTTATCTATTTTGCTGTTCGAAGATTTCATTATATCACTCAAGGTAGATATTTCTTCTTTCAGCGCTACTATTTCTATCTCTTGATTCTCTAAAATTGCTTGTGCGTCCGCAGCTTTCGTAGAATATTCTTCTAGAGATTTTTTTAAATCTGTAACTATCTTATTCAAATTAGTGCATTCTACTATTTTGCTGTTCAATTCTTTTGCTAAGGTGTCTTTCTCTTCTTCTAATTTATTTTTGTTACTTTCATAACTTTCAACTGTATCGTGTATTTTTAGTCTTAAAACTGCCAATTCCGATTCTTTTTCAAAACCTAAATCTTCAATTTTCTTTTCATATTCTTGCAATTGTGACCTAATCATATCAAATTCTTCGGTTCTCTGTGCTAAAACAGTTGTAAATTCTTGAGTTTTTTGATAGATTTCACTATCTTTTAGTTGAATTTGTTTAGTTAAATCAAGAATCCGAATTTCGTAAGCATTACTCAACTCTTCAATTTTTTTGTTTAGGTTTTCATTTTTCATATTAATAGATAATATTTCACTTTCATAAGCCTTTGCAGCACTTTCAACGTCGTTCAAAAGTTTTCGGTTATGAATATTTAATTGATTAATGACTTTTTCGTATTCTTCTTGTTTTTCAAGTATTTTATTTTCATGCAAAAGTTTTTCATCCTCCATTTCAGCACGCAGCATTTCTAATTGTTGCATTACATCAGAATATTTTTCCTGTAAGCTTTTGAAAGTTTCTTCTTTTTCTTGTAATTTGTTTTGCAGTGACTTAATTTGTTCAAAAACCACGATTTTTTCTGCTTCCTCTTGATTTGATGTTTGCATTTTATCCAAAAGTTGCTCATATTTAGATTCAGAAGCAGTCACTTGTGTTCGTAATTCTTCTTCAATTTTTAGAAATTCTGCTTCTCTTTGCGCTAAATGCTGTTTCCACAATTCTGCTATTTCATATCCCCGTTGATCAACAGCGCTTGATACTGATGCACGTAGCTCAGCAACAGTCGATAGTAATTGATCGTTTTCGATATTTAAGTTTTGGATCTTTAATTCTAAATCTTTGATTACTATTTCTTGCGCCTTGACTTTTTCAATTAACTCATTATTTTTAGCTTCTAGAGTGTTTATCATTTCCTGTGCACTTTCAAATTTATTTTGTAAAATAATGAATTGATCTTCTGTGCTGCTTAGTTTTAAAGTGGCATTTTGTAGATCGTCATTTTCTACTTTCAAATCGTTAAGCCTTTGTTTTAAAATTGATATTTCTTCTAATAGAACGGTTTTATTTTCTTCAGATGCCTTTTGATTGCTTTCATTGACGAATTTAAGTTCATTTAGATTCTTTACCGCCTCGTCGACTTGTCTTTTATATTGTTCCATTTGGTTATCTACATCATTTTTAAACTTATTCAACTCTTCGTTAGCGTTTTGCAGCTTTTGCAGCTCTAACTTGTTATATTCGCAATCACATACTTTTGATTGAGTCATTAATTCTTTGTGACTATTGTCCAAATCATCTTTCAGCTGTATTAGTTGTTTTGATAAATCGTTATTTTGTAAATTAAGATTATCAACCATGGCTTGTAGTTCTTCATTTTCTTTCTCAAGTTTTAGTATTTCATCAGTAGGCTTTTCATTTTTGAAACAGTGCATAGAGGATACATTAGGAATATTGGTGTTGTTATCTTTGGTTTCAGCTCCCCATTGTAAGGAAGAAATTTTATCATTAGCTTGTTTAAAGTTATATTTCCATAATTCTACTTCACTATGCATTTTTTCTTTCATGTCAATTAAATGATCGTTTGCATTTTTAAATACTTCATTCTGCTTTTTGACAGCTTCTTTTTCTCTTTTTTCTTTCATTAAATCCGCATTCAGTTCTTGTATTTTTTTCTCTAGTTCTTCAAGATTACTTGACATTTCACTTTCTATCGCCATATCCAGTACAGAAGCTTGTGATATTTGCTTAGAAATTTTTAATTCATTCGTCAACATATCATTAGAACTCTTCAATTCTTTCAATTTTTTGAGAGCTTTTAATAGCTTTATATTTGTAGCGTCCAAATCAGCCTTAAGTTTTTTATTCTCTTCATTGAGCTTTTGTATATTTTTATTCAAATCTATAAGTCCTGGTGTGTCGTTTATAGTTTCTTCATTAATGTCTACTCCCCAACCTTCTTCTGAATTAAATGGATCTGTATCTTTTCTATCTAGTTCATCCTTATTATAACAAAGGTAAGTTTTCTTAGAAACCAATAAAGGTTCTATAACCTCTCCTGTTGAAATATCAGATTGAGAAGCCTGTTGTGATTGTAAATCGTTATTTGCGGTTTTCTTTATTGCGTGTGAAGTATTAAAACAATCAGTAGCTGTATCAGTAACAATTTGTGATTGTATCTCCGATATATCTGAAACCTTTTGGTCATCGCTTATATCTTCAATAGTAGATGAAATAGTTAATCCCTCAGTTTTAGGAATATTCATTTCAAAGAACAATTTTTTCTTTTCCATTAACTGCTTAATTTGTTCTTCTTTTTGTTGTAGCTTCGAAATAAGATCCTCATTGCTAGTTTTCAGAGAATCTATTTCAGCAATATATTGATTTATTTGTAAAGAGGATTGCTGCAGTTTATCGGTTAATTCAGAAATTTCTAAATTTTTAAAGTTTATTGTATTGTCTGTTTGTAAGGTTTGTACTTTATTACTTAGTTCTATAATTTCTTCATTCTTGTTATTAATAACGGAATTAAGTTTATTAATTTCACTTATATACTGATCTGTATAATCTGGTACTGATGCATTTGTTTTGTGTGCAGATTTCTCAACTAAGGCTTGATTTTCGACGGATAGATCTTTAATATTGATTCTCAGATTATCTAAGTTTATTTGGTATTCTTGAAGTTGCGACTCCAATTGAATTTCTCGTTCCAGTAGTTTTTCATATTTTTCGCTCAGTTGCTTTTTTTCTTTAATCGCATTCTCTATTTGTACATGGAATTCTGACTCAAGTTCATCCATTTCCTTCTTCTTATTTTCTGCTAAAGCTTGATTTTCGTTAGTTAATCGTTTAACGGTAGATTCCAAATCTTTAATTTTAGACTCATATAATGTTAAATCAGATTCCACTGCATCAACTCTATTAGCTTTAAATTCTAATACTTTGCAGTAATCTTGTAAATCAGAAAAAGTGTTTTGCAGTTCTGAATATTCTTCGTTAAGATACTGAACCTTAAACTGAAGTTCTTGATTTTCCATGTCTGTTTCATAAAGTTGTTTTTCAATTACTCTGTCATTATCCATGAGATAGGCTAATCTAGAAACTAGTTCATCTTCTTGATTAGAATATTGTCTGTAGGCTCGTCGCTTTTCTTGTAACTGATTGTCTAATTGATCAGCTTTACGTTCTAACGATACTCGACTATCCTCCATCATAGAAACGGTCTGTTCGAGACGACTTATACGATTCTTATATTTTTCTATTTCGGTTTGTAAACTTTCGTTGTAAAGTTCACATTCCTGTACTTTTGCAGTATGGCCTAATCGTACTCGGTTTAAAGTTTCTTTTTGTTTTTTGAGTTCATTGGATAACTCTTCTATACCAGATTCTTTCTTTTTAATTTCAGCTTCCAAACATGAAATTTTAGTCAAGTAATTAGCATTATTCTTCTGATCTATTTCATATTCGGCTACTTTTTTACTGTAAGCCTTATTTTGAGTTTTAAGGTTAGCATTTTCTTCCTTCATAAAATAAAATTCTTTATTTAATATATCAAGTGACGTATTTATTTTCGTTATTTTTTGTAATTTTTCCGCGTTTTCATCTTGTAACTTTCCTATTTCTTCGAGCAGTTTAAGTTTGTCATGAGAGATAATACTGAATTGCTCTTCGAGTTCTTTGCACTTATCTTGAAGCGTTGGATCAATTTGCGCATGCAAACGATCTATCTCACGATCTTTCTTTTCGTTTTCTTTTTGCACCTCATCGAATTGACGTTCTAAATTTCTAAATACTGCAGTTTTTTTCTTGTTATTAAGAGCAAATTTTTTAAGTTTTTCCATTAACTCTTTGTTTTTATCTTCTAACGCCATATACTTATCGCTAAGATTTTGGGTCTCACCATATGCAGCAGATAATTTTTTTTTAACTTTCTCATATTTCTCATTAATGTTCATCAATTCATCGGTTTTTTGCTGTAACAAAGTTCGTAATTTCTCATTTTCGATAGATTCTTTTCTTAACTGCAATTTTATTTCATGAATTTCTTCATCTTGCTCCTTGGCTTGAATCTTGATAGCAGACAATTCCTCTACATGTTTTTGATGTTGCGTTTTTAATTCATTGATGTACACTTCCTTTTCTGATATGCCTGCTTCCATACTTTTTAAGTCAGCTTCAAGTGTGTTACTTTTGTTTTCAAATACTGTCCTCATAGTCACTAACTGAGATTTTTCTTCATCTAAAGCCTTTAATTTATCTTCATATTCCGATAATGTTTTTTGATATATAGATATTTGTTTATTAAGTGATTTGATAAGTTCTACATTCTGATCTTTTGTTTTTTCTTCTTCGAGCAATTCAATTGTTGATTTCAGTTTTTGTGATACGTCGTTAAGTTTTGTAATTTGGTTGATAAATTCATTTATCTCTTTATCTTTTTGTTGCAAGGTGTTGACATAATTTAATATTTGCATTTCATATTCTTTTAAGAGATTTTCCATTTCTTGTATCCTTGTATCGCGAGTATTTATCGCTGTAGAGTATTCTTGACGTAGTTGTCGAATTGTTTCTTGTAGTTGTTCTTCATTTGCTTGTGAGCTCTCTTGCTGTTCAGCAGCTTTATCTATTTCATGTTTAAGTTGACCGTTTTCGTCAATTAATTGTTTTATTTTTTCCTCATAAGAAGAACTACTTTGTATCAATTCTTTCTGTTTTTCTTCGTGTTCTTCCAAAGAAAGTATTTTCATTTGACAATCAGCTATTTCTGCTTCTCTTTCTTTAATTACGTTTTTTAATTTCAGAATCTCTTTGGTCAACTGTTTCACAGACTTAGATCTATTGTTAATCTTATCACCACATGATTTTTCATCATGGCTCTCTGCCAATAAGTTGTCTACATTTTCGTCCAAACTTAATGGTTTCACTATTTCCACAGTTTCTTTCATAATTTCTAACCTTTCATTTTTTAGTTCTTCTATTTGTTGATTTAGCTCCTGATTTAAAGATTGAAGACTAATTTTCTCTTCAGTTAAAATATCAATACTACCACGTAATGATTCACATTGTTTGTTCAGTTCCATGATTTTTTCATGCAAGGATTCATTCTCTAAAGATATCGTATTCATTTTAGCCATTACTTCTTGGCGTTCATTAGTAAACAATTCAACTTTTTCGTTTAATTCTTCACTCTGTTTAACTAGACTTTCTATATTATCATCACACTTATGCAAGTCTGATTTATGCAAATCTTCACTACATTTTTTTTCGCTATCAAGACCTTTATTATATTCTTCAAGTTCTAATTTCTCTTGTGTAGTTAGTGATTCCACAATCTCTATTGATTCAGCAGAGCTTACTTTTTCCACACTTAATTTTTCAAGTTTATCAGTTAATTCAATGTTCTCTTGCATAAAATTCTCTAACTTATGAATTAATGCTTCCTTCTCACTTTGCAGTATTTGAATAGTACCAAATGACTGCTCCTTGTCTAATTTCAAATTTTGTAACACAAGTTCTAATTCTTTTTTGGACGCTACAAGCTCATCTATCTGTTCTTCTAGTTGCACTGACTTAATTTCTGAACAAACCTGTTCATTTTGTAGCTGAGACATGTCAGCTAATTTATCTTCTAGTTCAATATTCTTTTGTTGTAAAACATGTAATTCTGAAAGAGTGAAAAAATAAAGATAAGTATTGCACCCGTATTAACACTTATTATTTATTTATTTTTGTACACTGAACACTTAAAACTAATCAACAAATAGAAACTAAAACTAAACTAAACTTTTACTAAACTAACTATACTTTAGTAAAAGAATATATTACCTTGAACTAAATCAAACTTTTGACTTTCCAGTAAACCAATAGATTTTAATCTGGCTTCTGCTAAGTTTTCTATTTCCACTAACTTTTTATATATGTCTGACTCGGTTACTGCAATTCAAAAAATATTTAATAAAGTATATTTATAAGCTAATATAAGCTGTTTACCTTCTGATCACAAAGAGAGCCTGTGTTATGGTAATTATACATCTGATCAACTTACGTACATAAATTCCTAGTAATATAACCTTAGATATATATTTTTTACACCCAGACACAGCACAAATAAAAGCACCATCAGTAATTCCCGAAGGTATAGACACTCCTCCCCTATCCCCTGAAATGTGTACTATGCTTAGTACACTCCCATGTTTCACCAGTTACGTTTTAGGTCCCATGGCGGTGGTCAGTGCATTACCATACACTGAGCACAGATCCAGATTCCAGACAAAGCCACTAATAGAATTTTATACTAGACAATCCAAGTTAAAATCCCAGTAGCACCCATTCCTGACCTGAGATTTGAATCCTGGATCTCTCGATCAACAGTCACACATTGCAACCACTCAACCAACGATGCAGTCTTAGAACAGAAGAAATACTTGTACTTATCACACAAACATTTATCCCAAGCGGAATCAAAACTATGACTTCTGACAGTCAGTAGTCAGATTCACATACCACTGTAGACCAGCGGGCCAATCTAATTAAATCAGTGACAACAAAAATACATGTATCTAACGTTTAAACATACTTACATCTTCCACTGTCATAATCAACAAGATGCAGTTGTAAATTACCCTTTTCCTCTTCTAGTTCAGCCACCTTCTGGGACAACTGGTGCAACTCTTCATTAAGCTTAACAATTTCAGCATTAGCATCAGAGACCTTACTAAAGTTATCTATTGTTTTTTGTAGCTGTTTTAGTTTTAGTTTTGACTGAGATTTAACTTTAATCATGTTTTTATTAGCTGCTTCAATTTCTTCATTTAACATGGCAATTTGATCTTGGGACAATTTTAATCTTTCCTCAAGTAGTTTTACATCTAATGACATAGATGATTCAGGTGATAGCCCACTACTTGTAGCTTCTATATTTGATCTTTCAGCCTGTAATAAATCTAGATTATCAATGCCAACATTCACCATTTCAACTGGAGGTTTCTTTTGTGGTTCCATACAAGAACGTAATTCATCTATTATGGCATCTTTTTCTGCATTAGCAGATTCAAGCTGCATTATTAATGAATCTTTTTGTGTTAATAAATACTCTTTCTCTATGATATCTTTGTTGAGTGATTGTAACATTATTTCCAATTTAATATTGTCATTTTTGGGTGTTTTTTTCTCCTGTTCTTGTACACTTTCTGATGAGAGATTACTCCAAGGGGATTTTGATTTATTAGTTCGACCACCTTTACGATTTGAAACTGGACTTCCTTTCTTAGTTGATGGACTGCTAGTAGATACTTTGGATTCTGAATTAATAGCTGCAAGTTGATTCTCCAGGTCTTTATTAGTTTGCCTGATTTGAAAATTTAATTGCTCCAAAATTTCAACTTTTTTTGTTAATTCTACCATTTCGGCTATCTCAAGGGTCCCCTTCTCTTCTTCTAAATGATCTTTATCCTTATTCTGTTCTTGAGTTACTGATACAGATATTTCAGATAATGTTTTTAGTTTGTTTTCCAATTCAATAACCTCTTTATTTTTTAATTCCAATTCTTCTAAGAGTTTAGAATGAGCCAAACTAATTTCAAATCGTGAGTTTTCTAAAATAGTATAAGCTTCTTGTAAACTGTTTATTTTGTCATTTTTTTCATCAATTTGTTTCATCAACCTGTTTTTCTCTTCCTTCCACTCTGACTCCATTGCTGCAAAATTACTTTGCATTTTTGCCATTTGTTCCCTTGTATCTTCAAGTAAATCCATAGAATCTTTTTCTACAAATAAAAAACAAAACCATTAAAACTATTCCGTATTGCATAAACCAATGCTTAGAAAATGTGAAAAAAACTCACCTTTCTTACTTAAACTATCAGATATAAGAGTTGTTGCCCTGTTTTTTGCTTCAATAATCTGGTCTCGCTCATTGATTTTCTCCTGTAAATCTAATATTGTAGATTCCATTGCTCTCATCTTCACTTGCATTACACTCAAAGCATTTTCTTTTTCTTTCACTGTACTTATTAATTGAGCAACATCTGCTGTATCTGTAGTCTAGGATAGGATTTTTTGTGATAAAACAACAGTCATATTAAGTTAAACAGATAAAATAAAACACAAGATTTAAACAAGTTACGTATCACAACAGTCAATTTAACCAAAAATAACAATTTCATTCATTGTGGTTTTTACCTGCTTTATAACATCAGTAGAAGTAGATGTGCTTGTTTTGGTGGAATCTTTTTTACTTGTTATTATTGTCTTTTTTGGTGGCCTTTTGCTAATTTCTTTGTATTGTTTTATTTTCTCCATTAGCAATTCTTTCTGTTTTAATGTGTTCGCCAAACTTTCACTGATGCCAGGTACTGAAAAAAGAAGTTAAAACTACTGTAGCATAGTGAATTAAATTAGGAAAATTGAAATAAAATAATTCTCTGCCTTACTGTTTAATGCATCTTGAACGGACATAGTAGATCTTTCAGTTGCCACCGAGTAACCTGTTCTTTCACTAATGGTGGTTGCCATTTCAGAAGATGTATCTCCAACATCCTCATCTGGGGAAAATAATTAAAACAATTTTGTCACAATAATATTTGATTCAACTTGCAATTTGAATATTATATACTATAGTAAAAGTAATCATAAAATCACTCATAAATTAACAATACTGTTGATAACTATTGTTTCTTGAGAGCAGCCAATTATTAGATACAAAACGAATAAAAATCTATAATATGCTCATTATGTGCTAGTAAAATCATAATAGTCACTTACCAAACGGTTTACCCAATAGTTCAGCAGCTGCCTTTCTGTGCTCCTTGATACGTTTAGATACAAGTGCTGCATTCTCAAGGCATTTCTGAGCTCTTTCAAACTTATCTTGTCTGTCAGAAGCTGATGCATACTGCTGTAAGGGGTTACAACACATTTAATTAAAGTTTTTTAATCAATACTATTGACAGCTTTAAAATATTGTGAATTAGACTTATCATACATTGTGAAGGGCATAATATAACAGCTGTTTACAATCTGATAAAGAGAATGAACAATCTTGAACATTTAAATACAATATCTATTACAGTATACAGTAATTTATGATATGTACTGTTCCCATAGTTCCCATGGAAGTGTGTATATAGTATCTGTGGGTTTATTTTCAATGCATACTTTATAAAAATATGTACAGTTAGACTAAGCAAAAGCTTTAGTAATATTTCAAAATGTTTTACTTCTGTAAGCATTCAGGTTTTAATGTGCAGTACATATAAATAAATGTTACTTTCTTTCTACAGGATCAATGCTGTAGCTTGTTCCAATAATTTTCTTAGTGTTTCTCTGTTTCAAGGGAACAGAGAAAAAATAATCATTGAAGTATCTCATTGCAAATATGTCTTCATGACTAATATTTTTATATAAGCAATAAGTAGGTATATTGTATTAAGTGTATAACAAAGGTTACATTCTTATGTTATGCAAAATCTAATCCAAGTAGATTAAATAACACAAAGCACAGAATGAAATTCTTAGTTTCTTTTTTAATTTATATTATTCAAAATTAGATTTCTTCATAATCGTATTCATTCAGGTTTCCTGTTTTAACACAGTACGCAAATTTTGAACGTCGAAACCTCTTATTACGTCGATGTCACGAGCAAGATGGACGTGTTCATATTGATTATTAAAAACAAACCAAAACATAAGAACGACAACGCTTCAGAAGCTACAAATAAATTATATCTATAAAAGATCATAAAACACCATATTACCTTAATGTTTCTAACACTGCCACTAACACTGGACACTTCTCCAGGAGACTCCGCTATATCAATGATGTCGACATCCAGTCGATCCTTTTCAGAATGGATATCGACATTTTTGCTTTCGGACATGGTCTATTGTCTTCCGAAAACATTAATACAACAAAAATATATAAGACAAGTTAATTAGAGTAGTTGTAAATGACAAAATGGAGAAAAATCTGCCAAAATTTCACAAACAAAATATTTTGCCACTACTTGGCACTTACTTGCACTGACTGCCATTTTTTCATCCACGTCAGTCAAATACGTACAGATGTAAAATTATTGCAACCAAATTATGGAAATTATAAATTTTATAATTTCAGTAACTAAGATATCTAATAAAATGACAGTATGGTACATAAATAATAAAAAAGATTTATATTTAAATACATGAATAAATGGATGTATGTGGAAGTTATTATTGTAAAAATAATGATCAGGTAAAATTAAAAATCGTAAGTATTGACGTTTTATTCACAATCATAATTTTAGGTTTCATAAGTTTCAAGAGAAAAATATTGGATTTACTTAAGGTTAATCAAAATATTTTCGTTATAGGTTATTTGTTAGAAGTGTATTAAATGGCATCGTCTCGTATTCAGGTACCTTTTGTTCAACTACTATATTGCATCAGGATCCACATCCAGTCGTTGAAAATGTTCAGCATTTAATTTATGACCTTTAGTTTTTGTAAATTAATGTTATAATTAGAATTTTCAGGCCTCAGTTCGTCAATTATCGAAGACATATAAAAAGAGAAGTAGATTTGACTTAGGAATCGCTGCCGAACTTCCACCTGCTTATAAAAAATTCTGGCGTGAGTGGAAGGTGTTAAAGCCAGCTGCCGTTCACTATATACCTCAGGAAAATAAATGGAGGCGTGATGAACTCACTGGCGAGACATTACCAGTGCAAAACATAGCAATTCCTCTTAAGCATCCAGCTGAAATTCATCAAGGAATATGGGGTGGAGAAGCTGTAGTGAAAGGTCAATATTCCTATTCATGTAACAATTAATAACTGTGTCCAGACAATTTTATTATCTGGTTATGGAAATAGCTAAAATATAACATGATAAAATAATCTCAAACAAATGATTCACCAAACAAATATTTCTATTACATCTAATTGCTTTGGCTACAGGTTTCCAAAAACGTGATCCAAGACGTCGCCGAGTGCCGCATTACTGGGTTCCAGTGTTAAAGAGAACTGTTGTCAAGTCTGAGGTGTTGAACACACATCTGTCCGTCACAGTTACTGAACGAACAATCAAGCTAATTAATGACCACTATGGATTTGACCATTACCTGCTGAAGACTCCAGCTTGTGATCTGGTCTCTATGTTGGCATTAAAATTAAAAAAGCAAATTCTTTCAGAACTGATGAATGGATGTCCTAGATATGCATATGATCCTAAGAGGCAAAGTGAAGTCTATGATGAATATAAAACTTATTTATCATCAGTAAGTAATAAAAATAATTGAATATATGTATGTTTATATACTTCTTAAATACTACTTCAGCTGGCAACTTTCCAGCTAATTATTTTTGTCAGCATGTGATTGTTTTCATCACATGTTATTGTCATTCAAGTGAATATACAATGTCATGAATTTTATATATAAATAATGTCTTAATATAGTCAAAATATGTAAAACTTGTTTATTGCACTTAAACAGTCAATGTCCTTTTAGTATACTCCGGAAGAAATAGAGTGGTATGGCTTAACATGGTTTGAGGCTTTAAGCAAAGCAGCAAAGATCAAAGAAGCTGCTAATAAACCAGTTCCTCTTAAGAAGTTATATAGAAAGAATTTGATCGAGAAACTAGAGGAGGCTGGAATTGAAGGGCCTAAGGACACTTCTGATGAAATTTCGTATGTATATGTACATATATAGTGTTTTGTTCATGAATAGTGTTTACAATTCAACTGGCTAGCTAATTTAGGGGTTAGCAAGTTTAACTGCTGAACCTGGAATTGTGGGTTTGATAACCACCAAGCACAAAAAAATGTGTGCAGTGTGCATGCAAAAATCATTTTAACTTTATTACTCAAAAAAATATTATAAGCATTTATCTTGTGCGTGAATTTAAAATTATGTATGTTATCTATATTATCATGTATGTTGTTATTATAGTACAATCTGTGCATGGTTGGGTATCAGTTATGAATAAAATATATTTGTCCTTACTATTCTTTTAAATCAAAATAACTGTTGAGTTAAGCCAGTACATATATAATCATGTTTATAAATGCTTACATAACATTTAATTTTTGTAAGGTGGATGGATAACTGCCACATACTGTTTTTAGCTAGCAGCTATAGATAGGCAAATAACGAATTCAGCTGTGCAGTAGAGTAGAACACAGTATACAATTTATTCGTTTTACTGAGATGTTGGTTTTATCTAAAAATGTATTTGTCAAATGTGCAATTATAATGTGTTCTTGGTGAAAAATTAAAGAAATATATCATCTTCTATGGATCATGAGAGTGGTTGGCCATTAGTGGGCTCATCATTAGTGTGTTTGGACTGGCCAGTGTCATAAAGATAAAATTTTGATACAGGAAGTAATTAAAATTAAGCTTTATTCCTTTTGCAGGTCTACAACATCTTGGCTGTCAAAAATGAATCCATTTGGCAAGAAAGATGAGGCTTAGAAAACTGTAGTGATATTAATCAAAATGTTGTTATAGAAAACGTGTAAAATTGAGAGTTTAAATAAATAGGATGTTATAGTAAAAAATGTGTTTTTTGGTGCAGGTATTGTTATCTAGTATTGCATTGTTACTCATTTATAAGCAACTTTCCTGAATCTTAAATTGTTAAAAGAAAACATCCAATCCGAAATTAACATTGTTTATTTAATTCATACTGTAATGTTGGTAAATATGAATAAAAATACATAATCCAAAATAATGTCATCACTTAATATATTTTCTTTCGTGATTTTCTATTTCACAACTATATAACAATCCATTGAGAACTGTAGCATCTCGTAAAAATTAATACAAAATAAGGTTTTTTGGTGAAAGGAACCTTGTCCACAAGTAAATTCAAGCACAGTAAGTGAGATATTAATAATATAAAATTATCTACATAAATATTCATTCTGGACTATGTACATTAACTAAATAGAAATTTTCGTATATTTGCGTTTTGCTAACATTTTAAGTTGTCTGGTATAATGAATAAAAATTATAACATATATATTTAGGTTATAGAATGCTAGAACCCTTCCATTTTCTAACATACATATATAAGTAACAAATAATACGTTATGTTCTAATAATTATTCAATAATACTTCTACAATGCATGACAAAACTAAAGGTCTAGTAAGCAATATTACTACAAAATCTGCTACTGCGCTTTGAAATAAGCGCGACGTCATAATGGGAATCACATTGTCAAAGGGGAGCTGTAACCGATGGGGCGACCGGGAATCTCTTGCGGCCTCGATGATGCGAACGATGATGTCAGTCGAAGATTTATTGCCACGCCAAAGCCCTAAGTGATGGTGCACTCAAGCGGCGCGTCGCGCGGGCCGCGCTCGGCGAGCAGCGCGGCCACGGCGCGCGCCAGGTACGTCATGGTGCCGTAGCTGCCGCTGGGCGCGCTGTCGTACAGGTGCTGGCACACGCCAGCCGCGCCGCCGCACAGCAGCGCGCCGCCCGCCGCCGCGCCGCCGCCCGTCTTGCCGCAGCACAGCGTTGCGTCGCCGTTGCACCGCATCTTATATACATTGCTAGTTATTCCCGATACATGTTTGCTTATAATATCTATTTGATTGAGGCAACCCTTATTTTGTAGTAATGTACTGTGAATAATTATTCACAGTGCATTACTACAAACTAACTTTAACTTAATTAAGTTAAAGTTAACTTGAAATGTATTATAAATACTACATACCATACTTTATGTTTCGTATACTGCGGAATATGGCAAAAAAATTTTTAACTTGTTTATAATATATAACCAGTTCTTTTATTTTTAATTATTCAAATAGTAAATGGGCATGTAATATAAAAATCTGCCGCTAGCGTGTACTAAAACGAAAGTTACGATTTAGATATAGAGAAAATTAAGATTTAAGTTTATCTCACTACTGAATATTCCAATTTGATCATATAATACAGTATTCCAGTTGCAAACGTCTAAATACATACATATGTAGTATCCGTATTTGCAAACTGCCCGAGGACTACATTATTAACAAATTGGTGATACTCCTATAGGAATTAAAAATAAGCCATGTATTTATATCTATGGTCATCTTGCCATTGTTTAGTATAAAAATTTCAATAAATACTACATAATCACATTTTAATAATATAAATCAATTTAGATATGTAATTTTTTATACCTGGTCTTCTAAGAATATATGGTTGGCTTTGTGCACCAAGTGCTCGACGGTGATCATGCCTCCCAAATGGCTAACGGCTTTGTATTCCACAACCAGGGTTAACACCATCAAAGCTTCCACCACTAGCTGTCTGTACTCCGGCTGCGGGATCGAGTTAAGGACCGTCTCGACAGCGAGTGCAAACTTGAGTTCTCCTGACGTCATCTCTTGCGTCAAATTAGGCTGCAGCACTTTGCCTTGTATCACCAATCCTTGGCACTGCAATGACAAAGAAGAATATAAAGTATTATTATTATTATTAATAGTCGTGCTCATTCATGAACAATCTTTTATTTGGTTTAAGTACAAAAACATTCTTTTATTTGTACTTAAACAAAATTATGAACATAGTAAACTAGATACATCCAAATTCTACAAAAAATAAAGTTTATAAAGTACCTATCTTCTAAGGTACAATATATCTAATTTATAATATTGCACTACAGTAAATGATTTTGAAAGCTCGTAAACGTGAAAGAAACCAATCACTCAGTCAATGTTGTAAGGGATCTGGCGTGACCACACAGTAATATAAATAATGCCACGCACCTTCTCGAGCACGCCCCACACGCGCGGGTAGAAGTCGCGCGGCACGCGGTTGAGCGCGCCGTCCAGCCGGCGCCGCCGCAGCCACTGGCCCTGCCGGTCCGCCTCCGCCGCCGGCGCTGCGGCCCCACCCACAACATCGATTGCATATCTACACTGCTCTAGTAGGCATTACGAGCGTTTTTTTATCCCACGAAGTATGGTTATCTGATGCTAAAGTTACCCTCGTGAGAGCTCGTTATGGTAACCGAACTGCTGATAAGCTATAATCTATATAAATAAACTAGGTGTATTGTAGGTGATCCTACTTACACAGAAAGATCGTACATACGACCAATTTAAAACCAATAAAAGTGATTAAGTAATTATACACTAATTACTTCTTTCTTTTTTTTCCGGTTTTCTACTTTAGAGAGTGTGATTTTAACTTTACTATGCTGCCAGTATATCCGAATTAAAACTACCATTAATAGAAGGGTATAGATTAATAAAGCTTATTGACTTACGCTCTTCAATACTAGTCTGCAGTGACGGTCCCTCTAGTACTATTTGAGATTTCTTTCCGTAGCGGGTAGAATTTTTGCCAACAATAGAGAAATTGCCACGGCCCACTGAAATTATTTAATGCATTGATAGAAACATTGATGTAGTGGATTAAATGAAAAAAAAAATTAAAAATTTAAACGTGGACAGTACATAGGTTTTTACAGCACAAACATAGGTACACGGAACAGGAATATATAAAAAATAATAATTAAGAATATTCGCAATTTTATACAAAAATATTATATAAAACCGACATGTAATTTTTCTCCAAAGCTGCAGGAAGGCGAGTAACATAAAGTGCATTTTTAGTTTGATTCGATGCATGGACGCATACCATTATGCACAATTGTTAAAACGAGAGTGAATTGCGTGAACGTGTTCAAATGCATTCCATTCATCAGAAATTGTGGATAGCTTGAAAACTGTCTAACAGGGGGCGTATATTTGTAAAGAACTAACAGTGATGCAAAATTAAATTAGAGCGTATAAATACAATTTAAGTAAACTTGTTTGGAGCGCCGTAAAGTACTAACAGACATGTTAAATGTAGTTACTTATTCGGGTTCCACATATCTACTTTCTTTTCGTCCTTTGTATCTGGTACACGGTTAATTAGACGGGCCAACTCATTGTAAGAGTTGATAAGAGTAAAGTAAGTAAGAAGTAAGGCCAGAAGAGTTGCCAATGCATTATACATATGTAATATTTATATTTGTTTGCTCTCCACGTCAAAAGGATGGAAAGTGAAACATTGATTCATATCTAATTTCATAGATGCCATCAAGGCCCTGTAAAAGGTGACGATGCTTCCATCTAGGTGATAGTGCTGACTTTTGTTGAGTAAAATATGTTTGAACCTACAATAATAGAACGTTCAAGTGGTGGTTGTGGTGGTGGTAGTCGTCAAGTTAACATTTAGTACTTTAGTGCTATATGGGTTATAATATGGGCGCGGTAAGGTAGGCTCGACGTGGGTGGAAGCAGACAAGTAAGAATGAAACCATGTTATAAACTCGCCTTTATTCTTACTGATGTTTTCCTTTATTACAAACAGCGAGTTTGCCGCTGAAAGGAAACATGTGAGGGCATTTAAATGTAAAAAGTAGTAGTGCACCAAAACAGGCTTGTATTACATCTATACGTTAGGTCCCTTACGGGGTAGGTAGAGAGCATTGTCATCTCTATCTAACATACTGGGAAAAATTATTGGACATGTTTTATATAATATCTTACAGAAAATACCGCGCTTAAGAAACATTTATTTGAAAATGTAATAATATTTTGCTATTAGTATCACCAGAATTAGTTACCTACATAAATTTTCAACTGACACAAATAATAACAAATCAGAAGCTAGTTATGGTGCACTATTAGAAATATTTATAACGATTATTTATAATTATCTGATATCTGAATATAACGGTAATTGAAATCGAACTACACAATTAATAAGAGAATATTTTATTACAAAGTTTATTTAAGCTGTTGTTATTTAGACCGTATTTATTGATTCAAATACTTTGAAGACGTTTTATAAATAACATATTTGTATTTTTGAAATATGGCCAGAAGCGTCAGTAATATACAATACTTGAAGTAACTAAGTGAACAGTAATACTCACCACTATTGATGGCAAACTCCTTGCCGCTAAGAATGTGGTACAGTAGATTTTTCATTTCGAACGGGGACAGGTTCAGCAGATGTTCAGAGGCCTCCTCGCCGTCGCACGACAGGGTCCGAGAGAGTTCAGTAGCCATCACCTTGAAACAATAATGATCAATTAAACTGTAAAAAAAATTATCGGCTAATTTAATTAGAGCTGTAACAGAAAATCTTTTGGCTATCAAGAAATTTATTTAAACAGTTCTAAAAATTGTAGTAAGCAAGGATTTGTTAGGCAAAATACGTATTTCTATGAATCTGCTTTTATTTTATTTCAACCACTCAAATTTCATACGGTCAATTATTTCTGTTGCTTGCATCAAATAAGTGAAAGTTCCAACATTTAAATACACTTTACGTATTTGTGAATTAAGGACAAGTTAATTCACTTTAAATTATAAACTATTAACACCTAAAAACAAGTAGTATTGCCATTAAATACCAATAAACGATCAATCAGACTAAATATCATTAAAAGCTGTAAAGAACCATAATGTCCTGTATGATGGTTCGGTATTACCTGTATAATGAGTCCGACCCGCAGCCGCAACATCTCGAGGAACAACTGCGGCTCAGTGCGGATGAACATGGCGAGGTAGACCAGCAGCTCCTGGGTCAGCATCGCTGTGCTCTCGTCGTCGCCATACGCCTGGTGACACATACACAATCTCATATAGGTTTCAACTCTCATAAAGATTTTAATACAACCTATACTTCTTCTTAATCTCACAAAAATGTTGACCTTTTTAATACATCCTGCATCTTTCTTCTACAGCTTTTTTTAACTAAGTCATTACAGTATCGAGTAATAGGGTTTACTATATTCCATTTACTTAATTTTATTATTTACTGGACACATTGATAGGGTTGAACGAGCAGATGATGAGGGTTTATAAATGTGAATTAGTTGTTATGCAGTGCAAAACATCATGTCTTTTATACTCATAATTTATTTTAGCATATAAACAGACATGTGTCCTAAATATGTTGCATAATAATTTTCATATTGGTTCTCAAATTATAGGAGATAAATTACAGTTGACTTCAATCCTAATGAATTTTAAAATCAAGGACAGATTTTGTTTTCTCTGTTGATAATTTACACTTTTTTAACAATACACTTTTACACTTTTTTTTTTAACAATTGAAAAGAAGAACAATTAATACTAAATGATAAAACAAATACTTTATCATATGATTTTTACCTTTTTACCTTCATTCCCATGATTGTCGTGACGAAATGACTGCATGTAACAAATAATGAAACAATTCTTATGTAAATGATCACTTAAAAATGTTACCTGCATGCATATATTAACAAATTATCTTTAAACACAACATTCAGCTATTGCAATTATGAATAAATTTTTGTTACTTAACACATTCCTGGTAATCCTACAAATGAACAAGGAATATTTTGTATTGGCTTTTCTGTTTTATAAAAGCAATCTGGCATGCAGCACTTTCAATGGGGCAAGCGGTGAAGCCCAAAGACATGTGTATACAGTTTTCGAAGGGGACTGGAATGAATACAAGCATCAGAAACAGCATTCTTTCTGTGGTACATATAAAGAGGACAGTGACACTTTCCTACCTTAACAATGAACAAAGCGGTTGTACTAGGTTGGCTGGCACCAGCTCACCGTGTGTATGAGTTGCCGCAGCTCGTTCTCGGGCAGCGGTGCGGTGATGGTATGCTCGTTGGTGGGCGGCATGCCCACCGTGATCTGCTTCTGGCGCACCAGCAGGTCGGTGACGGCCTTAGCGAGGTCCTCCACGCGCTTGCCGAGCATGCCGGCCGTGTGCCGCACCAGCCCCCACAGCTTCTGCGTGCACGCCTTCTCGTACAGCGCCTTCAGCAGCTCCTTCACTGTCACCGCCTTGCCGTTCTCCAGCATACCTTACCCGACATCATTATTACTGGGTGAGTAACATTGGAATATTGACACGTAATAATACAAAATTCTGCACCCCTAAACTATAATTTAATACTCTATAAATAAGTTCTTAAACTGCATACTAACCACCAGACAAATGAAACGATACAAACCGATTACAATCAGTAACAAGCATATCTGTATTTCTGCCCTTAATTAGTTGAAGCATACTAAATAATATGTACCGGTGTTAAACTCGAGCCCTTGTGTGTCCACCAGGTACTGTAGAATGTCGCCTTGCTCGTCCAGGCTCTCGGTCTCTCGCAACATGCTTATCAGCTCGTCGGTCTCCTGCTCCGCATACAGCAGGTTCTGAGACTCCGACGTGGTCCTGTTACGCCCAATTCCCGACACATTCTTGTTCACTACACCTGGTGACAATCGCAAAAGAATTTTCTTTATGTATAAATGTACTACAATAAGAGTCTCTTTTACTCATGGCTCTGAAACAACGATACTCTTTCTGAAATTTAGTAACCAAATGTCATATTAATTGCGGAAAATAAGTACATATAGGAAAATAAAGTTATTGCTTAATATATCTGTATGCTAAATTTTATTTCAGACCTTCTTCTTTCGGTGGCGACGGTGACTCTTCCTTGCTTATTTCGATAGTTGGCATCTCCGTCACTGGCGACACCACCAAACCGGTCGTTGATGTTCCTCTAAAAATTAAGATAATATTTCATGTTAATAACTCCTGATATTACTGTTATATCATTTACCGTTGTCGACCGACATCTACTGCACTAGAAAGATTATTCATAAGACAAGAAATTAATGTTATTCACTATTTATCTATAGCTAGTTTCAGCCTGCGATTTGCAATTCTATTTCCTGAACGCTCATTGAAAAGGTTGGTAGAAATACATCAAACTATTCTTTATAAATTTTTAGATTAGGTAATACATACTTTGTAATAGTCCTTGATCGTCCAGTGTCAGGAGATGGTGCACGGCCGTACAACGGATCCACCTCCAACCAGGACGGCTTCCGCTCTAAGTGAGGCCCGATGTGCTCACCTTCCATTCCGAGGGTCTCCGCTATTAATAAAATAAAAGAATCCGAACTCTTTATAGGAATATGCTATATTAAGTGAGCGAGGGAGAGATTGAAATACTTTTGTATGTACATATTAAAATCCATCCTTATCTTGTAGGAATTTGAGGATCAGTACGAATTGCGGGAGTACCGGCTACTTTTAATAACAATCGAATATGATCGACGTGATTTTTCTAAAATATATTGTCGCAGGAAACTCTTACCTCTTCCACGTAAACCTCGCATCAGGAACAAGACGAATAAGTAAATATGTGTATATGAAAGGTAAAGAAGGATATGTCTGCATACATACAGTCAACATTGATGGAGCGCGTCTTCTTGATGGCGCCGCGCACGGACATGCGGCGGCGCAGCGCGCGACCGCCGCGCGCGCCCGCCGGCCGCGACAGGAAGCTGAACTTGTTGCTGAACGACTTCAGCAGGTGCTCCTCCAGGTAGCTCTGCACCTGCGGGTTCAGCTCTGCAACGGATTTTATCCATGTTAGAGAAGCAGACTATATGAGAGTAGAGTTGACGTTATCCTTTAGTGTGACGAAATATAATACAAGGAAGTTTTTTTCCAATCCTTTTATCATTTCACTGTAGGAACATGGGTTTCCTCTCATGATGAGAGGGTTAACGTCGTAGTTTGCCATGCTGGCCAAATGCGGGTTGGCAGACTTCACAAGTCTTAGAGATATTTTATTTTAAATAAATTATAAGATAACTTAACCAATGTTAAGCCATAATAGCTCTTAATGGCCCTATATTTACCGCTGAAATGTACCTATTTAAGTATGTGTAAGCCAGTCAAAAAAGTATATATTTATTACGTTCATTGTGGCAGTAGGTATTTGCAATTCTAAAAAGTAGACAAAACACTGTTCTCTACTATTGTCTCGTTACTTACTATCAGGGTATCCATCCTCTTGGCTTCCGAGGAAACTTAGGTTTGTGATGGCTGATGTACTCAGAAAATCACCGAGATTTCCGAGAGTAACTCTAGTACCATTAATATATCCGGATTTCAATTTTTTCATTGTGGTTATCATGGCCATGGGAATTTTTCCTTGATCTGAAATATCCGACACGCTTTTATAGTAACGCCGGAATAAAGTAATTAAAATATAATTCCCGCTTAAGCTCCAAGCACCGGGTGTTATATAGTTTTATTTGTATACCATAATAATGTAAATTTAGACGAGTAAAAATCTATACGGCGTAAAAAATGCATAAAAACACGCTGAGTAATAGCTTGTTATTCACATTATCTTTGTTAATTTTCTTTTACAATTAAAGCACAATATAATTTTCAAAGGTATTTTATTGCTGTCTGAAATACTCAAGGTCACAGCAGGAACGATAAAATGGCCGAGGAACACTGACAAATGTGCGACATTCTACTATAAATATATTTACATAAATAGAAATATAAGCTACAACTTGCAATCACTGCCGTCCTATTCATAACGTTACAACCTCATTAACCAGCGCAGTGCCTCCATGCGAGTGGTCACCTTTATTCTTTCAACACTAAATCAGAGATCATCACTACAGACTGGCCTAGGCATGCACCTGTGCACATTTCTACTGTATCCCGGTTTATATGTGTAGATTATAGTCATACTCTCAACATTTTTTATATTATTATTTTTTATATCAGATAGATTTTAAAGTTTTTTTTTTCATTTCTTTCAGAACAAGACAATGTGTTGCCAGTAACAATAATTTTTAATTAAACCTGAGTAATTGTCTGATTAGTCTGAGTTTGCTTACCCTGTATAGTTGCGTTGGGTTACCTGTCACGTTCAAGTGCGATACCTCCCGGTATGATATATGAAAAAACTAAGCATCGTTTGAGCTCTCCAATGACTTTATAGCAAAAGAAACTATAACATGCACATAATATGTATGTCGTTGTTTGATGATGATTTGTGTTTACCTAACAGGTACTGCGTGGCAAGTAATGTGATGGTGGGCCGGCCCAGCATTTGTTTCCAGCTCATGCCGAGGAAGGCAACGTTGGCCGTAAACGTGCTCGCGAGTAGCGCCGGGTCGCGCGACATGTAGTACTCCTCGTAGTCGAAATTCTATGACACATGCGGGGGAACATGAAATAGACAATTTTATGAGGCGAATTCTTCTAAATAATTCTAATATTTTATTACTTATTATCTCTCCCCGTATTCGACTCGTTGAACGCCATGGTATCGAGAACGTTCGAAAATCAATATTTCAGTCTACTGCCTCATAAAAGTGACAATTAAATACAAATCAATATTATTATACGTTAGTGTACAGTGGGAAAAAAAAAACGGGTCATGCTCAAGTTAGATATATTGTGATTAGTTTCAAATATAAGAAAAAAAATATACACAATACATATTATGCAGCATATTAGAATCGATACTGTCAGAATTGGCACTTGCGAACAGCGGTCATTTGGGCTTCTTATATTCACATAATTTTTTTTTATTCACATAATAAGTAACATGGGATGGGGGTAAATCAGCAAGCCGTTTTGAAACATTCAATAATATAAAATTGGACAGTACCTAAGTGCATTTGATTGAGTGTCAAAACGATAAGCGGTCTGCCGAGAAGATTTTGCCAAGAGGACTTCAAGAAAGCGATCTCGGCTTTTAATGTATCGACCATCAGTTCGTAATCGGAAGCGATGTAGAAACGTTTCATATCAGAATACTATTAAATAAAGAAACGAATATATTAAATATATCTACATGTGTTTACAATAAATAATAATATAACTCATGCATCAGTAAGATATATAGAAAAACAGTTTGTTATTTATAGTGTGATGAAAAGAACGTGCTTTAAAGAAACCATTTCACTTAACATTTCTTTTTTTATAACTCAAGTAATTTATAGCCAATATGACACCAAACTTTGAAAACCACATGTAGATCTAACGAGCATACATCTTTGATAGAATCATTATTCCAATAAAAACGTAATAAAAATACAAAACTTTTAAATAAAATAATCAAATAGCGAAGACCTTTTGTTTAAAGTCAAATTGTTCAAGACAATTAACTTTTATTTTAGGTTATTTAAACGTTTTATCAATTCTGTGCACATATATTTAAAATATCTTTAAAAAAAAGGTTAACATTAATTACCTGGGGCGTGAAAGCGAATATGCGGTCGTTTAACGAGTACAATTTACTTGTACTGAGTATACCCACATCGCGCGACTTCCTTCCCGATAGGCCCAACTTTTTATTCCTACCTGTAATAAATAAACAAGTTAAAAACTCAAGAATCATATCTAATTATGACTGTACTATATTGGCCATATAAAAGCGCAAAGAGAGCTATGCCCTCAAAGCCAGCAACACATGGGAAATTATCCAGTGTAGCAAACATTCACAGGTTGTGGTGATCACTAACTGTACTAGCTATTAGGTGGACTGTATACAAGTTTATCAGGATAGTATAGAAAATAAATATGCTTATTACCTGAAGTCATTTAGATTATATTAATATTTATATTTTAATTCAAAGAAAACAATTAGTTAATTTTACTATAAATGTCTAATCTTCTTAAATGTATAAAAAATTAGTATACAGGCTACAATTAATTTAAACTTCTAATGGATTTCAGTAACTTCTTTGTTTAAATTTTATGGTAAACTTAGTGTTAAAAAGCAAAAACTAAATGCCTTTTGTTATTCTTTAGCAGATAACCCTCAAGAGATGAATATTGGAGCAGTGAAAATAATTTTATACATTTCTTTAACAGCAAATTTGGAATGAAACGACTCTCAGAGTTTCAGCCAAAATATGCCATTATTTTTCGGAAATAATTACTTTAGCTATTACTGATAACATTTTATACTTTATGCAATATTGAAAAATGTCTCTTACCCAGATATGTATAAAGATGACTCAGAACTCTTGCTGGCTGGACCTCAATGGGAGCCACTTCATTAATAGTTTGAACATGAAGATCATACTCCAATAATTTGTCTCTTATTTCATTGTCTTCAGCCAGTATTACTATTTGAACTACGACATCTGGCTTTTTCTCAGAACACAGTCTGCGATTCAGAGGATCTAATTCGCCTACAGCTAAGAAGCCCTGTAAGCAGTCACATTCAAGATTAGTTAAGAAACTCTGTACTATCACCAATCAGATACAATTCTTAATCCAGATGCTGCATATCCAGAATACCAAAGAAATATATGTATACTAGCTTTTGTCCACGACTTTGTCGTGGTGAATTGCTGCCTTGGGCAGCATGTAGAATTTTTTAGTATACTTAATTTGCATTTTGCCGCCACCCCGCCACAATAAATAGACACATAGTAAACACAAACAGATTTGTTTGGTCTTTCATGTTACTTTCATCATAGGTCATAATTTCAAAAATTATAGAACAAGTGTTTATTTACTTCTTATTATGTGCCTAAATACAAAGTTATTTTATTTTCTCCTCTTCCCCTCCGAACCCCTTTTTTCGAAATAAAATGTAGCCTACGTACTTTCTCGGGATTCAAACTAACTCCGTACCAAATTTCATCTAAATTGGATCAACGAATTAAGCATTAAGAGGTAACAGACAAACAGACAGACATACATCCATATTTAAAATATTAGTATGGATATGGATAAATATATATTTAGATAGAGAAAGAATGAAGCTTTCAGGAATGGAAATTTCAATTCAATGTAGTATAAGCAGTAAATGGTCTTTCTGAAAATTTTATTTTATATTTCAAAACTTTTATTTATAAATACACTAGCGGACCCGGCAGACGTCGTCCTGCCCGGAAAAGCAGTTTATAGTAAATATGTTAATTTAAATTAAAAATTAA